>LOJH01057835.1:0-11495 GCA_001685095.1 Ellobius talpinus | reverse complement strand
CTGGCCTTCAGGCATACACACAGAATGTTGTATACATAATAAATAAATAAATAAATATTTAAAAAAATAAAAAAAGAAAGAATAACTTAAATGGAAAGACAACCTCTATGTTTGGGTTGGAAAATTCAGATGTTGTTAAATGTCTCTCATCTCCAAAGTGATCTATAGACTTTGCACAGTCTTTACCAAAATTGCAGTGGGCTTTTAAGGCACAAATTTACAAGTTGATCCTAATGAAATCCATATGGAAATACAAATGACTCAGAATAAGCAAATTCATCTTTGAAAGATCAAACAGAACTAGTATATAATAGCTCAACAGGTAATGGTACTTGCCACCAAGCCTGAGAACCTGTGTCTGTCTCCATAACCTCCATGAGCCCCCATGATGTAAGGTGAGCATTGACTTTAGAGACAGGTTACAAGAGCTGTCTGGAACTAGCTCTTGTAGACCAAGCTGGCCTTGAACTCAAAGAGATCCACCTGCCTCTGCTTCCCAAGTGCTGGGATTAAAGGTGTGCGCCACCCTAGCTGGCAAGCATTAACTTTTATAAATTGTCCTCTGATCTCCACATGTGTGCCATGGCATGCATGAGCTTACACATACACACATATAGGCCTCGTGGAGGTTGTAGACGTGGGCTGGAGAGATGGCTTGGTGGTTTAGAACAATGGCTACTTTTCCAAAGGACCTGAGTTCAATTCCTAGTACCTACATGATGGTTCATAATTGTAACTGCAGTCATAGGATCTAACTGCTGGCCTCTGGGCACCAGCATGTACACGCTGCATAGGCACACATGCAGGCGAAACACCCACAGACATAAAACAAAAATTTCTTTAGAGAGAAAGAATGCATTTGGTATGTTAATAGTATCTATTTTTCTTTAATGAAACTAGGAAACAGTTTATGCAACATATCCCAGAGTGAGGGCACTGACAGGTTATAAAGTGAAGCCTTTGTAAAGGAAGTAATCAAGGAAGGCTAAGTTTTAAGTGTCCTTTCCTTGCTACACTCATCTCCCCCAGGTTTCTCTGTAGTTAACAAATAGGCTCACCCTGACTGCATCCCACTGTTTGCACGATAAGCTTTGTCTGATGCTAACTTTTCCGTAGGCCCATCCTGGAGAAATGGTGGGAGCTTTGGCTGCACAGTCCCTTGGAGAACCTGCCACTCAGATGACTCTGAACACTTTTCATTATGCTGGTGTGTCTGCCAAGAATGTGACTCTGGGTGTTCCTCGACTTAAGGAGCTCATCAATATTTCCAAGAAGCCAAAGACCCCTTCGCTCACTGTCTTCCTATTAGGCCAGTCTGCTCGAGATGCCGAGCGGGCCAAGGTAGGAATCGGGATAATGGACTGCCTGGCAAGAAGAGGTTGAATCAAAAATACTTTTGTTTGAGGATTTCACTAGGCCTTTTGAGCTACCCCTGTGTCATGTCATGAATTACTATCTCTTCTTAGGACATTCTATGCCGCTTGGAACATACAACGTTAAGAAAAGTGACTGCCAATACAGCCATCTATTATGACCCCAACCCCCAGAGCACAGTGGTGGCAGAGGATCAGGAGTGGGTGAATGTGTACTATGAGATGCCTGACTTTGATGTGGCCCGAATATCCCCCTGGCTACTGCGTGTGGAGCTGGACCGAAAGCACATGACTGACCGGAAGCTCACTATGGAGCAGATAGCTGAAAAAATCAATGCAGGTAAGGCTGGATAGGCAGCCCACACGGATGTCCCACCTAGGTTTCTACCTTCATGGTTACATGAATCCCAAGAGTTATCTACCCACTTGTAAACACCTGCTTTCCAATAGGCCCTTTCCAGGATCCTTAACTCCTGCAGGTCCTCTCTGTACTTTTTTTTTCTCTTTCCAGTGTATTTTGGATTTGGTTTGGGTGTATGCATTTGCATGTGTGTGCAATGTACATACATATTTTGAGGGGCACACTTGGATATCTGAAGGGCAAAGGTTGATATTGGGTGTCTTCTTTATCACTCTCCACCAAATATAAATGTGGGGGGGGGTCTTGAGATAAGCTCTCTGGCTGAACCTGGAACCCTCTGTTTTATCTGGGCTGGATGACCGATGAGTCTCTAGGATTCCCCTTCCCCTCCCCAGCATTGCACTTGACCTTTACATGGGTACTGGAACTCTCCAAACCCAGGTCCTAATGCTTGCCAAGCAAGTGCTTCTTTTACCCCTAAGACATCTCCTTGACCCTCGACCCCTTTCCTGTTTGTACAGAAGTGTTTATGAGAAGTCTCCATGAGGAGGAATAAGCCAAGAGTTCCTTCTGAGCAAAAAACTGCACATGAAATGAAACTAGGAAACAGTTAACTAGGTTTTCTCTCATGGTCCTTTACTGTTCCCACCAGGTTTTGGTGATGATTTGAATTGCATCTTCAATGATGATAACGCAGAGAAGTTGGTCCTTCGTATCCGCATTATGAACAGTGATGAAAACAAGATGCAAGAGGTAAGTGGGGACCCAAGGAGAAGATGATGCATCCTAGAAAATCATTTAGTTTTATGTCATTAATCATTAAGATGTGAGCAGCATTGAAAGTCCAGTCACACCCACCTGATACAGTGTAGGAAACAGCTGGTTAATAATGATTTTCAAGACTTTCGACAATAACAAAATCCTTAAAGTGAAATCACAGCATCCAGATAGACAACAGAATGCATTGAGAAGGGTGCTCATCTCTTTGCCACTTGGCTCTTCTTCCCAAAGCTCCTGCAGCTTGCTTGTCCAAAGCAGCAGAGACTTCAGCCTTGGGAGCCGATCGGATAATAAGAATTATTGTGTTCTTGGGTAATGGTATACTATAGGCATAAGGATCCATGTTTGATGTATGACTTGATCCTGGGTGTGACTCCTGAGAGGTGGTGCTGGTCTGGAATTAGCTACATGGCTCATATATTCCAGATTCCCTTGACCCTTACTGTGGTGGTGTGGAGTGGAGTCAGGTTCTGGCTGTGTAGCTCAGGTAAATGGCTCCCTCCCTCCTTCAGCCCCAGAGGGAGTGCTGTGATTACAAGTGTGTGCCGTCTACAGTTTGGATGGTTGTGATTTCTGCTATTTCAAGTTTAGAAGGTGGGAGGAAACAGAAAACATTACTTTGGAGAGTTGTGGCTGGGTAGATAAAGGAGGATAAATCTGAATTGTAAGTTGTATCTCAGCATTAGGGAGGACCAAACAGTCACAGTGAGTCCTCTTGACCAGAGCCGTTGTGCTTTAGTGCTGCTCTGATCACTTACATAAGGGCTGTGTTTTCATTGCTTTTCAGGGGTTTCTCTGTGTAGCTTTTGAGCCTGGCCTGGAACTCGCTCTGTAGACCAGGTTCTCCTCTGCTTCCCTAGTGCTGGGATTTAAGGCGTGCACCACCACATCTAGCCCTAGTGCTCCGTCTTTTTGTTTTTTAAATTTATTTATGTATTTTGTTTTGGTGTTGTTTTTAGGTTTTTTGTTTGTTTTTGTTTTTCCCTGAGACAGGGTCTCTACATGTAGCCCTGGCCGTCCTGGAGTTCATTGTGTAGACCAGGTTAGCCTCAAGTTCATAGAGATACATCTGCTTCCTGAGTGTGAATTTTAAAAGTGCTGTCACCACACCCAACTAAATTTTTTTGTTAATTTTAGGTGTGTGGAGGTGTATATCATAACAACTATGCCTTGTGCCCTTGGAGGTCTGAAGAAGCTGTTGGATCACCTGGCACTAGAGTTATAGGTCATTGTGAGTCACTGTGTGGGTGCTGGGAACCAAATCCTCTAAAAGGGCAATAAATGCTCTTAAACACAGAGCCATCTCTCCAGCCACTCGAGGGTTCCTTAATGTTAAGTCATATCTCTGTTCTTAAACGTGCCTTCATCTGCCAGTTACAGAGGATTATAGATATGCCTGGCTGCATGACATGAAGAATTTACTATTGACTTAGAATAATTATGAAAGTAATAGCATATCTTGATAGATTATACAATATGTTCATTAAATGAGGTCATTTTTGGGGCTGGAGAGATGACTTGGTTAAGAGCACTAGCTGCTCTTGAGAGGACCTGGGTTCAGTTCCCAACACATGGTGGCTCACAATTGTCTATAACTCCAGTTTCGAGGGATCTGATGCCCTCTTCTGGGCTATATGGGCACTGCATAGACATATATGCAGGCAAATACCCATACACATAAAAATTATTTGTCAAGCCTGGTGGTGGCGGTACACACCTTTAATCCCAACACTCTGAAGCCAGAGGCAGGCGAATCTATCAAGTTCAAGGCCAGCTTGGTCTATAGGGCGAGTACCAGGACAGCCAAGGCTGTACAGAGAAATCCTGTGGAGCAGGGGAGATACTGTTACTCTTACAGAGCACCCAGTGTCTATTCCCAGAGCCCGCAGAGTGGGTCCCAATCATCAGTAACAAGTTCCAGGGTGTCGGTGCCTTCTGAGGTCCAAGGGCACCAAGCAGGTATATTGTATACATAGACATACTGATAGACAGAACACTCGTAAACATAAAGAAAATATATACATTTTCTTGAAAGTTATTTTAAAAAGCTAAGAGTCTTAGTAGAGCCAAGGAAGCAGGGTTTTTTTTGGAAGGCTGTAGTTTGGGGAGGGAGCAGGGAATAGACCAAAGGTGCTGGGTCCTGACCTAACTCTTGCTGCAGGAAGAAGAGGTGGTGGATAAGATGGATGATGATGTTTTCCTGCGGTGTATTGAGTCCAACATGCTGACAGATATGACCCTGCAGGGGATCGAGCAGATTAGCAAGGTGAGCATTCTACCCCTCTGCCCCCCCCACTCCCCTCCACCCCATGGCCAGCTGCCTCTCATCCTTGTCTCCCTCCTGACCTGACTGGGGCTCCCTTTGTCCCTCCAGGTGTACATGCACTTACCTCAGACTGACAACAAGAAGAAGATCATTATCACAGAAGACGGAGAGTTCAAGGCCCTGCAAGAATGGATCTTGGAGACTGATGGTGTGAGCTTGATGCGGGTGCTGAGTGAGAAGGATGTGGACCCTGTGCGCACCACGTCCAATGATATCGTGGAGATCTTCACGGTAAGCCCACGGCACCATACGTAGAAGTCTCTCTAGGGTTCCCCACTCAGGGTTTCCGTGCTTAGATGTTCTGTCTGAATCAGCTTTTGAGTTTAGCATGGGCTGAGCCCTGTCATCCTCCTGACAGTGTGGGCAGTGACAGAATCAGGGAGATGGACAGAACCAACCTAATCTTGACTCTTCCTTCAACTCTGTGGCAGGTGCTGGGTATTGAGGCTGTGCGGAAGGCTCTAGAGCGGGAACTGTACCATGTCATCTCCTTTGATGGTTCCTATGTCAATTATCGGCATTTGGCTCTCTTGTGTGACACCATGACCTGTCGCGGCCACTTGATGGCCATCACTCGTCACGGAGTCAACCGCCAGGACACTGGACCCCTCATGAAATGCTCCTTTGAGGAAACGGTAATGGCAGCCTTACCAAGGAGATGCACATGCATGTGTGTGCGTCCCCCCCCCACAGACACTGGTTTTCAGAGGCAGGACTTCACTATGTCACCTTTCCTAGCCTTAAACTCTCAGTCATGCTCCTCCCTCAACCTTCTGAGGGCTTGGGTGACAAAACAAGCATGAGGCACTTGCCTCACTGCCAATGCCAGTGTCATTTTATCACTGTGTGTGTGAGATGGAGTCTCACCATGGAACCCTGACTGGAACTCACTGCATAGACCAGGCTGGCTTTGAACTTAAATCCTTCTGCCTCTGCTTCCCAAATGCTAGGATTAAATGCATGAGCCATAATGCCTAACTTAGTAAAGGCAATTTCTCAGGCTGAGAGAAGGGAGCTTGTGTGGAGGGAGCAGGTGCAGCGGTCGTGGGCATTGCCCTTCACTGTAGTGATGATTGAATCACTGTGGCTGCTGTATGTAGAGGGGCTGATGTGTCTCTTTTTGTTCAGGTGGACGTGCTTATGGAAGCAGCTGCCCATGGGGAGAGTGACCCCATGAAGGGAGTCTCTGAGAACATCATGCTAGGCCAGCTTGCTCCAGCTGGCACTGGGTGTTTTGACCTCCTGCTTGATGCTGAGAAGTGCAAATATGGCATGGAGATCCCAACCAATATCCCTGGCCTAGGGGCTGCTGGACGTGAGTCTCAGGGCTTTGGCTGCTAGACCTAGCTGGGTCTGTGGAGGATAAGGGAGGGTTCCATTAGCCCCAAAGTGCTGTTCCTGATGAATTACTCTTGGCTTCTTGCAGCTACTGGAATGTTCTTTGGCTCTGCACCCAGTCCGATGGGAGGAATATCTCCTGCAATGACACCCTGGAACCAGGGTGCAACCCCAGCCTATGGTGCCTGGTCCCCAAGTGTTGGTGAGTAGCCTAGTTCAGGAAGAGAACCATTGGGTTCAAGAGGCTGTGGGGGCTGGGGAAAGGTATGTGATTGAGCTACAGCTGATTCCACCTGCTTTCCTTCCAGGGAGTGGGATGACCCCGGGAGCAGCTGGCTTCTCTCCCAGTGCTGCATCTGATGCCAGTGGCTTCAGCCCAGGTTACTCTCCTGCATGGTCTCCCACACCAGGCTCTCCAGGCTCCCCTGGGCCCTCAAGCCCGTACATCCCCTCCCCAGGTGAGTTGCTATGCTCATTTCTTCTTCATTCCTTCCTTCTATGCCAGGCTCTCCATCACTTACCTTCATTCCTTCCTTCTATGCCAGGCTCTCCATCACTTACCTTCATTCCTTCCTTCTATGCCAGGTGCTCCATCACTTACCTTCCTTTTTGTCTTCTTGCAGGTGGTGCTATGTCTCCCAGCTACTCACCAACATCACCTGCGTATGAGCCACGCTCCCCTGGGGGCTATACACCCCAGAGCCCCTCATATTCCCCTACTTCACCCTCCTACTCCCCAACCTCTCCATCTTATTCTCCAACCAGTCCCAACTATAGCCCTACCTCTCCTAGTTACTCGCCAACCTCTCCTAGTTACTCGCCAACCTCTCCTAGTTACTCACCAACCTCTCCTAGCTACTCGCCAACCTCTCCTAGTTACTCCCCAACCTCTCCAAGCTATTCACCAACATCTCCCAGCTACTCGCCAACTTCTCCCAGCTATTCCCCAACATCTCCAAGCTATTCACCAACATCTCCCAGCTACTCGCCAACTTCTCCCAGCTATTCTCCCACCTCCCCCAGTTACTCACCAACATCTCCAAGCTATTCTCCTACATCTCCAAGCTACTCACCAACTTCTCCAAGTTACTCACCCACCAGCCCTAACTATTCTCCAACTAGTCCCAATTATACCCCAACATCACCCAGCTACAGCCCAACGTCACCTAGCTACTCACCTACTAGTCCAAACTACACACCGACCAGCCCTAACTACAGCCCAACCTCTCCAAGCTATTCCCCAACTTCACCCAGTTACTCCCCCACCTCACCAAGCTACTCCCCCTCCAGCCCACGGTACACACCACAATCTCCAACCTACACACCAAGCTCTCCCAGCTACAGCCCCAGCTCTCCCAGCTACAGCCCCACTTCACCCAAGTATACCCCAACTAGTCCTTCCTACAGTCCCAGCTCTCCAGAGTATACCCCAACCTCTCCCAAATACTCACCTACAAGCCCTAAATATTCACCTACTTCTCCCAAGTATTCTCCTACCAGCCCTACTTACTCACCTACCACCCCAAAATACTCACCAACCTCTCCCACATACTCACCGACCTCTCCAGTCTACACCCCAACCTCCCCCAAGTACTCACCTACTAGCCCCACCTACTCACCCACTTCCCCCAAGTACTCGCCCACCAGTCCCACCTACTCACCCACCTCTCCCAAGGGCTCCACTTACTCGCCCACTTCCCCTGGCTACTCGCCCACTAGCCCCACCTATAGCCTCACCAGCCCAGCCATCAGCCCAGATGACAGTGACGAGGAAAACTGAGCGTGAGCAGGGCACAGCAGCAGCAGGTTAGGGTCAGACAACTCAGTGGCCTACAAAGTCCTTCCTTCAGGTTGTGACCCTTGCCTTGTTCCCTTGTACATAACTCCTTATGACGGAATCCTCTGGAAGTTCTGGATCCCACTTTTGATGGGGCTTTTCATCTGTTCTTCACTCATCTGTCTTCGGACTCACTGACAGCCACAGGGTTTTGTTACCCCACTTCTTCCATGCCTGACTCCACAGTGAAAGTCTTTGCTTGCCTGTGACTTGGTTGGGATTAAAGGCATTTTAACTTCTGAAGGCTAGTTCCTGCTTTGGGTCATACAAATGATATGGAAGAACAAAGCTTAAACTGCCTTTTGTCTGTTATTTTTTTGAAATTTAAATAAAGTTTACTAATTTTGATCAAAAGTCTGTATGTGTACTGCTTATTGGGGGCTCAGAAAGGGGAGACTTTCCGAGACCCTTCAGCCTGCTCGGAAAAGCACAAAAAAGGCTGATGCAGGAGCGAAAATAAGTCTCCTAAATTCTGCTGTCAAGAGGCATGCTTTGTTTTCTATCAAGACAGGGTTTCTCTGGGTAGCCCTGGCTATCCTGGAACTTGATCTGTAGACCAGACTGGCCTCGAACTCAGAGATTCGCCTGCCTCTGCCTCCGGAGTGCTGGACTTAAAAGTGTACACCACCACCACCTGATGAATGGTAGGGGTTTGGGTTGGGGTGTTTTTGTTTTGTTTTTTGTTTTTTAGTTTTTCGAGACAGGGAATTCTCTGTAGCTTTGGAGCCTGTCCTGGAACTAGCTTTTGTAGACCAGGCTGGCCTTGAACTCGCAGAGATTCACCTGCCTCTGCCTCCTGAGTGCTGGGATTAAAGGTTTGCGCCACCACCGCCGGCAGAATCTAAACAATTGGGCCAGAGAGATGGCTTGGGTTGTCAGCACTGGTAGCTCTTCTGAGGACCTCAGTTCAGCTTCCAGCACCCACACAGTAGCTCACAACTATCTGTAACTCCAGTTCCAGGGCTCTAACACCCTCATCTGACCTCGAAGAGTGCCAGACATGCATGTGGTACACAGATGTACATGCCTGCAAAACACCCATACATGTAAAAATTAAATTAGCATTTCAAAATTTAAAAAAATAGAAGTTTGATCAAGTTACTGAGTGTACCTAATTTGCTCAGAGATCTTATTATACAGGAAGATTTGATTTTATAAAGCTGGCCATGGTTTACCTATGTAACTCCAGCATTTTGGAGGCCAGACAGTAAGATTGCCACTGCTTTGAGCCTAGCTATGATTACACTGTAAAGTCTACCAAGTTGGGCTAGAGTGAGACTCAATAAATGTAAATAGATAAATAATGTTATGAAACTTTGAGGTAAAAATGTTGCCTACTTTGGCTTCAAACTTGGAATCTTATTGCTTAAGGCCCTCAAGTGGCAGAATTATAAGTGTCAATATGCCCAACTTTTATTATTACTGATTGTGAGCCTAAACATTAATGACTATACCATCTCCAGCCCAATTATTACTATTACATTTTATTTATGTATGTGTGTGCCATGGTGCCAGTGGAGTTCAAAAGACAACTCATGAGAGTCAGTTCTCTCCCAGGGTTCCAGGGAGGGGTTCCAGGCTTCAACCTCACAGCAGATGCCATTATCCTCTGAGCCATCTTGCTGCCCGTCCCCCTTAAAAATAACAGCTGGGCATGGTGGCACAAGCCTTTCATCCCAGCGCTAAGGACACAAAGGCAGGCAGATCTCTGTAAATCTGCAGACGGCCTGATCTACATAGCAAGTTCCAGTCCAGTCAGGGCTACATAGGGAAACCCTGTCTAAAATAAATAGCCTTTCCTGTTGGCCATTCTCTTGCACAGGAGGTAGCCATGGCGCTCAGCCAGAATGGCACAGTCCTGAGGTCCCACTTCTAGAAGAATTGGCAGCAGTGCTTGTACACTTGGTTTAACCAGCCAGCATGCAAGATCTGCAGAAGCAAGGTCCGGCAGGCAAAAGCCTACCACATTGCCCTTTGCCCCACTGGGATTCCATCAGGCCCATAATGAGGTGCCCTAGAGTGAGCTGGCAGTTGGTTCAGCCTGGAAGAACTCAGGGTGCTGGGTCTCTGGACCCACGGAGACAAATCAATGAACCACTGCCTGCCAATGCTCAGTGCCTGTAGGAGTAACCGCTCCAAGCTCGTCCAAGCTCATACTTTCTCCCAGGAAGCCTTCTGCTCTGAAGAAGGGAGGTAGTTCTGCTAAAGACCTTAAATTGGCCACCCGGCTAACAAGACCTGTGATGCCCATCCACAGTGCCTACAAAAAGGCGAAAGCTAGCGCCATCCCAACAGAGAGGAACTTCCGGGCCAATGCCCAGCTCTTTGGCATCCGAGCAAAGAGGGCGAAGGAAACTGCAGAGCAAGATGTTGAAAAGGAAAAGTAATGCGCTGTCAGAATATTGCAATAAATAACTTTTAACTTATTTGATAAAGCAAATTATTTAAATGTTTTGGGGTTTGTTTTGACTTTTGAGATGGGATCTCGCCTCACGGCCCTGGCTAGCCTGAAAATTACTTTGCTCCTGCCTCGGAAATACTGGGATTACCGAGGTGCACTACGTCATGTGACTTCTGCCTTGCTCCTCTGAGAGTCCAATAACAAGAACATGATTTTCTGGGGGGTATTTTCCTTTTCTTATTTCTTTTCTTTGTGTTTGTTTCTTTGTATTGGGGGTGGAATGTAATTTGCTTGTTTGGTCCTACGAAGCAGTTAAGATAGGGTCCTGCCATGCTACTGATTTTTCTTTCATATGCATTGCTATGTCTGTGTAAGGGTGTTGGAGCCCCTGGAACAGGAATTACAGGCAGTTGTGAGCGCCCATGTGGATGCTGGGAACTGAACTCGGGTCCTCCAGGAAGAGCAACCCGTGCTCTTAATGGCTGAGCCACCTCTCCAGACTCCAGGGTCCTGCTGTGTAACCTAGGCTGGCCTCAAACTCATGGTCTTACTTTAGCCTTCCAAGACCAATAATTACAGTCATGTGAACCTATCTAAATTCTCTTGTCTGAACTTTCCATGTAAGACACGAGTTTTTCAGTTCTAGAATTTTCACAGGTACGCATACTTGCCTCTTTTGGTTGCCATTGCTCCAGTTTGATAGAATCGCCCTAAACACTCTGCTNAAAAAAAAAAAAACCCCACAAGTTCCTGTCATCCTGTGGTTTCAAATTTTTCATCAACTAAGCAGTACTTGACCTCACCTTACTTCATTTAATATGTATTGTTAATTCGCTGGCCCTGACGTCATGGCCAAGAGCAGTATAACTCATGTCTCATGTCGGTATGAAGCATAGTGAACACATGGTCATAAGTGCTGGCTCATAGAACACCAGACAACACTTTAAACAGGGTATTTAAAGTCACAGGCCTATAAGATCAAGGCCAGCCTGCCTCAACTAAAGAGTAAATTTAGGGTCGGGCGGTGGTGGTGCATGTTTTTAATCCCAGCACTCAGGAGGCAGAGGCAGGAGGATCTC
>LOJH01057833.1:0-11495 GCA_001685095.1 Ellobius talpinus | reverse complement strand
GGAGTCCCTAGAGAGAACCTAATTTCCCTCTCGGAAGCCACCTGGTAGCTCTTCATCTGGGGGTGAAGCCTTGTGAAATTCCCCCCATCCAGGTTGACATGTCAACTGATATTGATCTGATAAAGGTGTAGTCCGAGCAACCACACTGCTGAAATTTCCTGACTACAGTCCCCCCAGCATGTCTGGAGGACATTTTCTTGTAGCAGGCATTCTGGTTTGATTCTTACCATCTTCCCACACACCCTTCCATGATGGTCCTCGAGTCTTAGGTATGTGGGTTGAATTGCAGTTGTATCCAGTGGTGTTAGGCTCTCCAGTGTCACGTATTTTCTGAATTTTAACTAGTTTGGGATCTTTGTGGTGGTTTCTATGTGTTGTAGAAAAAGGCTTCTTCGATGAAGGGTGAGAGAGAGAGAGCTTCACTTGTCTGGGGTATAAGGGTCAGAACACATCATAGAAGTTATATTAGTTTAGGACAGTGGCAATAGTAGATTCTCTTCTTGTATCTATAACCTCTCCAGCTATGGGTAGGTCGCTAGGTTTACAGGACCAGGCATGAATTTCTCGTTTTCCAGCTCTTAAGTCTATTTGTTGGTTATCCCAAGGATAAATGTGCCACTATTACACCATTGGTTTTATCTTGCTGTGCTGGTCATTGTTGTGGTTTGTAGGCTTCACATATGGGTGGGGCCAATTGCTCTTTTCCCTAGTATGAGAGCCAGTCCTCATGGAGGAGGCCATTTTTAAAGCATTTCTAGCCCATAAGTTAGTAAAGAACAGACTTAACATAATAACTTATCAGCTTCAGAAGATAATTTACTGGATGTTAATTCAGTCCTTCCCTCTCACAAGAAAACCTAGTCTTTAAGGTGTGAAGTCTGTAGCACCATGGTATTATGGGAAACTTTAAAATGGGGATTAGTTAAGTGAGTTTGAATGGCTCTCAACATTCTGTGGACTATGCATAACAGGAAAAAATTCAGACTTGACAAGTCCTGGCTGTGGCTGCCCTTGCTTTGGTATGTTTAACTATGAAGTGGAAATTCTGGAACGTCACCAAGTACAGTTTTATTCATTGAGGAAAGTCTGTTCCTATTCGGCATAGCATTGGCTCTCAAGGGCTAACACTATGTCAGTGTTTGATGAGAATTTCAGTTAACTCCACATTCTGTTAACCAGCCCACCTGGTCTCTAGCCCATCTGGGTGAACAGGCATTCATCAAGGACTGTGTAATATACGTAACACATGCTCAGGTAGTCACGACTGCCAGCTCAAGGGGAGACCATGCCCTGGTTGGTTTCATGTGTCAGCTTGACACAACCTAGAGTCATTAGAAAGGAAGGAGCCTCAGCTGAGGAAAGGCCTCCTTTGGATCCAGCTGTAAGGCATCGTCTCAATTAGTGATCAATGGGGGAGGGCCCAGTCCATGGTGGGTGGTGCCATCCATTATCTGCTGGTCCTGGGTTCTATAAGAAAACAGGCTGAGCAAGCCAGAACAAGGAAACCAGTAAGCAGCACCCCTCCATGGCCTCTGTATCAGCTCCTGCCTCCAGGTTCCAGCCCTGCTTGAGTTCCTGTTCCAACTTCCTGCAATGGTAGAATATGATTTGGAAGTATAAACCAAATAAGCCCTTTCCTCTCCAACTTGCTTTTTGGTCACGGTGTTTTATCACATGAATAGAAACCCTAGCTAGGACAGACCACCAGTACACGAGCAAGACACAGCTCTCCAGGCCTGGCTGGGGTCATGCAGGCAACCTTTTTACCTACTTTCATCTTTCAGGCCATAGGAAGCCCTTTAAATCACTTGACACAGGAAGTTTCTGAGTCCTCGCAGCACTGTCTGGTAGCAAAGGCTCCTGGGAGCCACTAGAATCCCCAATCCTAATTCTAAACCAGAGGTTCCCAACCTTCCTAATGCTGTGACCCTTTAATACAGTTCCTTATGTGGTGGTGACCCCCAATCATAAAATTATTTTCGTTGCTACTTTATAACTGTAATTTTGCCACTGTTATGGATCATAATGTAAATGTCTGTGTTTCCTGATGGTTTTAGGCAACCCTATGAAAGGGTCATGACCCACAGGTTGAGAACCATTGCCTTAAACGGTCTCATTCACTGAATCCAAGTACAGGTGATAGATATCAGCATTTTTTTTAAAAAAAGTTCTACAAAGAATTAGAATATGCAGCCATTTGAAAGCCACACATTATAAGTGCTCTTTTGCAGGGACTTAAGCTTAGCTTTGATGTTGATTCTTCAATTATACAAGCCCCTAAAAAGTCCTATAGTCAAAGAGCATTGAAGTCTTGACCTAGACCAAGACATGATCTGCCTCAAAGGCTTTTTCTACCCTCCCCCTCCTTTCCAGCAGGGGATAAACCATTAAACTTGTAGCTGTCATCTGGTGGTAGTTACTGCTGTGCTCAGGAGTTGGAAGGCCTTCTGTTTATTTGGCATGTTCCACATGGGCCTGTCAGGCTCTGGGGGGTTGTGGCATTTGCAAAACTTACAAGGCAGAAACATAAAAATACATAATTCATAGAGGGAAATATTTTGGAGGCTCCTTCACTTTTGTAAATTGGCCATAAAATGGAAACCACAGACATAACATTCATATACCCATACTAGCCATACTTGAAGAATTATTTGAGGTGGTAACAATGAAAGCTTTTGGTGGATATTTCTGTATTTTGGGTACAGGGCACCCAAAGCAAGAGTCTGAATTCATAACTTGTGCACAGAGGTTAACAGGATCCTTCAAGTGAGGGATGCAGATTCTCCACCTGACAATTGGCAAACACCTATTGGTGAAAATGGGATTTGTGGGTTCGTGTCTCTTCACAGTCATTAAGTGTCTCATTTGGAGAGATTTGCTTGTCTCTTCAAGGACATGAAGGGTTTTATAAACATTCCCTTTTAAATTACTGTTTCTTGATTGTCTCCTTTTTTGAGTGGAAGACTTTCATAATACCCCAGGCAGCCAAGCATGTCACTGGAGGGTTTTGGAGGGGGAAGGAGCGATGTGGAAGTTCATCCTGCTACTTCCTCTCATTAGTGCTGTTGACACCGAGGTCACATTTGTTCCTTAAAATGAGTTCTGAGGATGGAGGAAAAGTCTAGCCCACTTTTGTCAGCTCCGCTTAGGCAGTCAGGTAACCTCTGAGTAATGTTGCCTGTAGTGACTGTGGCAGGCAGCTGCTGAGAAGCAGTGTGCCTAATCAGGTTCGCTACATGCAAGACCCGAGAAAGGAAATATCCTGTTTCCTTCTGCCACAGAAATCAAGCCAGAAGCTTCCTTTGCCTTTTGATTTGATGGTACGGCCCAGAGTCCTGGGGATCCGAAAAGCCGGGAGGCGGGTTTCAGTTGTTTATGTGACTTCTGAGCTTTGCGACCTTGGAAATGGCAATTGATCCCTCTGGGCTTCATTTCATTCATCTAAATATAATCCCACCCTCTCACAGGAAGTTTTGAGAGACTGCAATGACCAAGAGAATGGAGAGTTCTAACCAAATGAAACAGATTGGACTGTGGCCGGTGACAGTTCTGGGTCATGGGTTGGACTGCCTGCATTATTAACCTTGAACTCGACTGCCCTAGGGACATACATGGTGGTCTGTGAGGAAGAGGACAGTACGGAGGAGTGACATAAAGGATAATATTGTTACTTAAGCCGTTGATTACATAAGCTCTTACAGAAATGCACAGCTAGATTAAAAGACAACGGGGCTATTGGATGTGCCATTGTTAATCGCTGTGAATGATTAGAAAGGTTAGCTCCAGGGCAGTTGTTGGCTGTTGAGAGAGGGAATATCATTTCTTTTCCAGGGATGAGCGTCTTGATAGATCATCACATCCCAAGTGGTCAGCCCAAAACACGTGTAAACAGGAGCAGCACAAAATGTACTCAGTGGATTTATATGTATGTATAACCATATGTATGTGCATATATGTAACAATGATAATTAAAGAAGAGGTCTTGAAATTGAGAGGGAGGGGAAGAAATATGGGAGGGATTGGAGAAGGGAAGGGAAAAAGGATGTAAAAGTCATGCTCCAGTATGAAATTCTTAAAAAATGAATTAGAATTCTTTAGCACAGCACAGAGGCCAAGACGGGATCAGTCCTCTGTGAAGTCTAGTCCCTTTCCATCGTTTTTCCAAACAACACCCTTCAAACTATGGGGAGGCTGATTTTTAAAGCAGAGTTACAGAAGGGAATCTGTGTTTCTCCCTAGAGCAGTTATGAATCAATTTCTTACTGTTCACTTTAACAGTATCCAAAACTAACGTGTCGATTTAGCCTGCCTCACTGGCCCATTGCCAGTGCCTCTCCTAGGCTGTTTAGAAAACAATTTGAACTGGAGAGCAGTTTGTGTGTGATGGTGTATCATAGTGTCTTTGAAGGTCACAATGTGATTTGGGAAACCTATAGGATGACACATTCCCCAATCCCCATTACATGGCTTCAATTCAGTGTTAGATGGAAATAGTCTCAATGGGAATGTTGTATTTTCCCTTTGTTTTGAGAACTTTTTCTGGGCTAGGGGAACAAATATATGTTCATCCCTGTGAAAACCACAGAGAGGATTTCACCCTTGTCTAGCCTTGTAAAACAATGAGTTCAATCCAGCTTACTTACAGGACCTTAGACAATTTATGGGCAGCTACATCATTTAGGAAAAAACAAATCTCCCTGTCAAAAGTTAACTATCTATACATCCTTGGGGGGTAGCAAAGCCTGTGATGTCTCCCCCTCCCCCAGCAAAGGCTGTCTGCTTAAAACTCCTACAGGAAGAGACAGGACCGACCCCCTAAGACCTTTTCCTTAGTAGCCCATAACTACATTTAAACATGGGAAGGGTTAGGGTCTTGTGAGACCTCTCTTCTAATAATCTTGAACTGTCTATGAATCCTGTGGGGAGGGGTGCATGTGGAACCACATGAGCCCCTCCTCCATGATAAAAAGTTAACAGGCCCAACCTTGTTCAGAGATAGCTCCAGAGGACATGATCAAAATGCATGGAAGACAGTGTCCTAAGATACCTTTCTTTTCAGTCCAAGGATTTTTTATCTTATATAAATGTCTCTTATAATTGATAATATTTGATTGTCTTAGTTAGGGTTCTATTGCTATGAAGAGACACCATGACCACAGCAACTTTTATGAAGGAAAACATTCAATTGTTTGGCTTACAGTTCAGAGGTTCAGTCCACTATCACCATGGTGGGATGTGGTGACATGCAGGCTGACATGGTGCTAGAGAGGTAATTGAGAGTTCCACATCTTGTGTTGGCAACAGGAAGTGAACTGACTCACCGGGTATGGCTTGAGCATATATGAAACCTCAAAGCCCGCCTCCACAGTGACATACTTCCTCCAGCAAGAGCACACCTCTTAATAGTGCCACTCCCTTGGGGAGCCATTTTCTTTCAAACCACCACAATGACTGAGACCTCCTACAGCACTAATGAAAGACTTGCACTAATAGTTTTAAAGACTAATTCATTACTAACTTAAAGGCACCTATTAGAAAAGGAAGCAGACGGCAGTCAATGTGTTCCATATCAGGTCTCTGAGCAATTCAGGAAAAGGAATGCTTTCCCCTCAGGTCTCTAGCAAGCACCCCACTTCTCCCTTTAGTCCTTCTTAGACATGCCTGCAGCCCTGCACCATGACTGTCTCTATCTCTACAACAATAACTGAAATAAAAGAAAGGTGTCTTAGGACACTGACCTCCATGCACAACTTGATCACAGTCCTCTGGAGCTGCAAGTAAGTGTGACCTCCTAGCTTCTGTGTTATAGATGCAGATGTAACAATTCTCTTTTCTCCTACCTTCTCTGTTACAGATGCAGATGTAACCATTCTCTTTCTTCCATGACACTATTGTATTACAAGATGGGATCTATAGGGAAAGGCCAATTTTCAAGTAATTTCTTTCCTTTTATGTTTTACAGTTATTTATTATGGATGTGAGAGAAGGTACCCATACCATATGTGTGGTGATCAGAGGACAATTTTCTGGAGTTGGTCCTTTCCTTCCACTGTGGGAGTCACTGGTCTCAGACTCAAGTTATCAAGCTCACAAGCAACTGTCTTGGTCTGCTAAACCATCTCACCAGCCTCAGGCAATTGATTTCTACAGGGAAATTGAACTGCGTGTTTATGTGGGCAGCTGTCACGGTTGTAGTCAGTACCAGCCCTGGTTATACTAAGAGGACCAAGTAATCAAAACTATATTAATTCTTTCATGCTAATCTTGATCACCTAGGCCAACCTCCTTGGCTCATACTCATACCTGCAAGCATAACTGATCTCTCTAAATATCTGTGTTGCCATAGTTACCAGAGAACAGACTTTGGGGGAGGGTACTCACCAGTAAAATTCTAAGTAAAGACTTATTACTGTCACTATCTTTTTTACCCTGGTAATTTTTGTTTGTATTTTCTGAGAAAGATCGTCTGTATTTGAAGATTTTCTTGGTTTCAAATTTTAGCAGAATCACACTGTTAGCATTAGGTAGCTTATTAAATTGATCAGAGTGGCCAAGACATGGTCAGCATCTGCCAATGCTCTTTGTATATACAAGGAACATTCTAGGCAGTGTGAAGACACATCACAGAAGGCCATAAAATAAAAGAATAATAGGAATGGGAAGAATTGTATCACAATAGCTTGTGACTGGCTACTAAGTAGCCGATGGAGATACTGTGGTTGTTTCTAAGTTCATCCCCATAGGCTATTTCAAGACAGTACCTTAATCTGTAGGACAGAGGTTATATTTTGAGTGTGTTTGTCTGTGGCTTTTGTGCAGTGCTCTGTCATCCTCCTTTGGGCTTTTCATACAACTTTCTGTCATGGAAAGATGCTGAATGAAAAGAACTTCTGACTGTTGTCATCAATTAGTGCACAGTGCTGACCATTCAAGATGGAAATGAGGACTCAATTGGGGGTTCAAATATTTAATCATAGATGCTTTGTATAATGCTTCTGTAGTCAATCCAGGTCATTATCACTGGGCTATTAGGAAAGAAAAAGAAGTCAGAGAAAACCTTATTTGGAAACGGTGAAGTTATAAATATCTCTGCAGATGATGTCATCTTCTATGTAGAACTCCCTGAGAAAAGATGGAAGAAATCATTAGTATTATTAGTATTTGCTACATTCATTAATGAGTTAGCAAGATGACACAGGATTCAAGATCAATATGCAAAAATCAGTTGTATTCCTGGTAATGGACCATCCAAAAATAAAATTAAGGAAATAATTCCACCCATAAAGCATCAAAAAGAGTAAATTGAGACTATAAAGGTTTCCCACTGAATATTATGAGATATCAGTGAAAGAAATTAAAGATGAAATTAGTAGAAAAGCAATGTATGCTCATGAATAGAAGACAATGTTGTTAGGATAGCAATCATCCCCCAACTGTTAAATGGAATTGCTATTAAAATTTCAATTAACTGGAGTTTTTTTCCAAAAAAGATTATAAAATTCCTTTGGATATTTCCTCTGGGAATTTAAGGGACCCAGAATGACTGAAATCTGTACTTGTGCAATCAAGGAACAAAGCTGAAGGAACTCACCTGTCCTAATTTCAAAACTTTAAAGACTGTTAGGTGATGCCCAGGATGGACACAGATCGACAGCACAGAAGATTGTCAGTAAGGCTGACAGATGAAGAAGGAGCAAGCCATTCACTAAACGTTGCTCGGACCATTTGAAGGTCACCTGCAAATGTACAAAACTAGGCCTGATCCCATGTGATACAACGAATGAACTTAGAGTGGATCAAAGGTTCAAATTGTTAGGACTGAAGTATAAAACTCTGAGAAGAAAATAGGTCCACACCGTATGGATTGTCTTAGATCTCAGAGCACAAATAGCCAAAATAAAATTGGCTCCAACCAAAGTGTAAAACTTTTAGACTTCTCAAGAACCTGTTATGAAAGCAAAAAGACAGCCCCAAGAATAATAAGAAAAAAATTTGCAGTTCATTTTTCTATAAGTAAAAAAATGAATATAATGCCCTATAAATGCATCAATAAAGCTCAACTTGACAATTGTAAAATCTTTAAAAATACATTTCCACAGAGAAAATAGAAAGTGACCAACACACACACATACACACACACACACACACACACACACACACACAAAGATGGTCAACCTTATTAGTCACTGGGGCAATATAACTCAAAACCACAATGGGCTATCACTGGGGCAATATAACTCAAAACCACAATGGGCTATCACTTCACACCCACTGGGATGTTTATAATAAAAAATAAAAACACAAAAACAGGCAGTGACTGAGGTTGGCAAGGATGTGGGGGAATTGGAAGGGTCACGTTGCTGATGGGAATATAGAGCAGCGCAGCTCTACTGAAAACAGTTTGGCACGAAACACTAGATGCTGAGCTGTCGTAGGTCCGGAAGCCCCACTTCTAGGTATGCATATAGGGGAATCTGAAACGCATCCACACAAAATCAGGTACGCACCTCCTCACAGCCGTGTTACTATGGGAACATGATCCATGTGTCCATCAGCTGAGGTACCAGAACCCAGTTTGTTCATGCAAGGCAGTGGTGCCCAGCCTTGTAAGAGGATGGAGTGTTGAGTCATTCATTCTACAGCACCGCAGACACTGGAAAATGTTCTGACGTGATTCTCCAGAGCCTGCTGGGAATCCCATGAGAGAGAACATATGGAAACGGTTCCAGGAGGTTGGGATAATGTGGGAACGTGAAATGATGGCTAGCAGGAATGAGGTTCTGCTGCTGGTGATGACAATTCCCTGGATCTTGATGGTGGTGATACTCTTATAATGGGGGATCTACTAAAAAGAAATTCCTTAAATTGTCCTGTTTATAAGTTTGATATATGATATTTTTATGATATATGAGTTCTACATCATTTTTGCTGTGGTTGTGTGAGACAAGGCCTCAGTATGTATCTCTTGCTGTCCTGGAACTTGCTCTGTAGGCCAGGCTGGCCAGGAAGGCAGAGATCTACCTGCCTCTGCATCACAAGGGCTGGAATTAAAGGCGAGCGCCACCACACACAGTCTCTACATCAGTCTTTAATGTCATTGTCTTCTTTGATTAAGCCGGTCTGATAAAGCATTCCTTGCCAAAAACAAAAACCAAAAAAACAAAACAAAACAAAACAAAAAAACATTTTTATTTAAGCACTTACTCCAGTGCCATGCTTTTGAGGCCAACTCATGATCAGTCCTTATAGACTTCATGAAACTTGATCAGTTTCAAGTCTGACAGAGTGCAGGCTGGTCAGCTCTCTCCTGAAAATATGATGAGGGGCTCTGTGTGCACAGTAGCTCTTTGCTTCTGCTCTTCCGTCCGCTTGACATGTCCAACATTCCGTGTTGTCACGTAGAGGAGAGGACTCGCATTTTCACCCACGGTTCATGCCGCTTCTCTCGCTTCCTTCCAGGTCCTTCCTTTCCCCAGCCAGGTGGTCTACAACAGAGTCGGCAAGTGTGGCAGCCGCACCGTGGTCTTGCTCCTGAGAATCTTGTCAGAGAAGCACGGGTTCAATTTGGTCACGTCAGACATTCACAACAGAACCAGGCTTACTAAAAATGAACAAGTAAGTTGACATCCCCACTGTTAAATTGCGCCATTAGTGGGCACCTTATGCGATATCCTTCGTGACAAAGGCTCAATTGCATGCTGTATTTTTCTCAGGGTGTAGAAGGAAATTTAAGGTAGGATTTGTGTAGGAAATCTGAGACCCAAGAAGTTTTCATAAGTGTTTACTTCTGTCAGGTCTGATGGATTGTGTACATTAGCCATGGACTATTTTGCTAAGATAGATTAACAAGATAGATAATCTCAAAATTTTTAAACCACTGAGTTAGATAAATAATACTAACACCTTTGGAATCCAATGAAAAAAATTTCTTTTAGCATTTCTTCCTTTGCATTTCCTCGTCTATATCCTAAGTCTTCATGGCAAAGAGCTATCTATCCTTCTTGTGAAGGAAATAAATCTGGCTGGCTGACGCAGAGCAGGTGTCTCATAAAAAACTCAGAAGATCCTGGCTTCCAAAGCAGCATTTGTTTTATCCAGTGGGAGCAAAATCAATCTCCTCTGCAGGGTCTCTTTTGGCACCAGAATCGCTACATACAGAGACGGATATGCCTGGGGCAGGATGACGGTACTGTTGGCTGCTGGCAAGTTCTGAAGGCTTGCCCTGCTTTGAAAATCCCTGGAGAGATAAGGACAGCTGTCTCTATGGAGCTGCTGGTGTAGGACACTTGGGTGCTGTAGTCTCAGTGATCTTTCTGCAAGATAAAGTTTGATTTCAGCCTGGTTATTGGTTTCTCTTATGATAAAATATCCCAACGAAAGCAACTTAAAAGGGAGAAGGGGGTGTAGCTGAAGAGATGGCTCAGAGGCACTGGCTGCTCTTGCAGAGATCCTGAGTTTAATTCTCAGCAACCACTTGGTGGCTCCCAACCATCTATAATGAGATCTGGTGCCCTCTTCTGGCCGGCAGGCATACATGCAGGCCGGACACTGTATCCATAATAAATAAAAGGGAGGAGGGTGTTTTTTGCCTTGCACTTATTTTGGCCTAGTCTTCCAGAGCGGGTAGTCACATCATCACAGAGAAGGCATGATGGCAGGGGCATGAGGCCGGCCATCTAGAAGTGAAGAGTAAAAACAGGAAGTGGGGCCAGGCTATGCAACTTCAAATCCCACTCCCAGTGACATAGTTCCTCAAGCAAGACTCCTCCTCCTAAGGTTCCACCGCTTCCCAAACAGCACCACCAGCTGGAGACCAAGTGTTCAAACACATGAGACTAGGGGGGACATTTCACATTCAAACCACAACCTGGCGTCAAAACAAAAATTGCTTCTATCATTTTAGAAACTTGCATTACCCCATAAGTGGTACTGACTGTCAAGTTGAGATCATATCGAAATGTCAGCATGCATCCATTCCTCAGGCATCATCTTTCCCTTGGAGGCCCTTGGGACCTCTAGACAGGAAATTTTAAATTTCCTAATTTATAATAACTCAAAAGGCTGCTTTAAGGGCCGATAGAAAATTCTCTGTAGAAAAAAAGAAAATATTTAGGCTGGGGCAGTGGCTCAGTGAAGAAAGTGTTTGCCCCCGAACCTTGAGGACCTGAGTTCAAATTCCCCGGTGCAAACACAAAAGGCTGAATATGCATTAAATGTCTGTAACCCCTATGTGTGTGCTGAGACAGGTGGCTCCCTGGAGCTAGCTGGTCACCCAGTGGGCATCCCGTATTGGCAGTCTAGAGAACTCTAGGTTTACTGAACTCTCAAGAAATAAGGCGGGGGTGGGTAGATGGCTCAGTGGGCGAGAGCATTTGCTTCTGTGCAAGGTCCTGAGTTTTAATCCCTCGAACCTCTGTAAAAATCACCAAACATTACAGATACTTGTAGCACTGCTGTGACAAAATGGGGAGCAGAGACAGGAGAATTCTCCACAG
>LOJH01057832.1:0-11495 GCA_001685095.1 Ellobius talpinus | reverse complement strand
TCACCAGCGTCTGACGTAGACACGTCTTTCCCCTCATGCGCATGTGCTGGAAAACCTTTAAAAGCTAAAGGCGCCATTCCCCTCGCTCTCTCTCACCCTGTTCACCATTTCCCACGGGCCCGTTGCACATATCTTTAATAAACCTATACACGTGGGTTCGTTTGTGTCTCACAGGTTATCGGATTATTGGATTATTAATATGTGTGTGTGAAATATGGTAACCAGGTCTAAGACCATTCTCTGGGCACATTGAAATATTAAAAACAACACCAAATATACTGGAAACAACTTGTGGATAGAGAGTGATCAAATTTAATTTTACCTTTGTGTGCAACACTAACTCAGTAAGGCAAGGAATACAATGTTCTCCCTTCTGAGACTCCAGCAAAAGATTAACTCAAAAATTCTTTATTCCTTGTTGCCCTATTTTCACTGTTATAAAGTGGGTGATAATTGTTCACTTCTAATTTTTAGATTAGACTCCTTTATACTATTACAAGATAGGCCAATGCTCTTCTGAATAGATCAGGATCACTCTTGGGCAAATGATACTATGTGTCAGTTTTATATTTTATTTTATATGGTGCTCTACGGCCTAGACACCTGCTCCCTAATCCTTGAACATTTCACCCAGGGAGTAGATCTCTGTGTCCTACCAAGATTCCTCTTTTTTGGGGGGGATAATTTGGCTTACACTTAGATATCTCTGATCATCATTGAAGGAAGGCAGTTAGGAAAGCAACTAGAACAGGTCAGGAAACTGGTGATAGGTGCTGATTGAGAATCCATGGAGGAGTGTTGCTTCCTGGCTTTCTCCCCATGACTTCCATGGATCAATGCCATTCTTAATGAAGAAATTTTCTTTGGATGATCAGTAGTTATGTCATATTTTCAATTATGATTAATTCCTTATAATAATTCATGATATGCCTTTATTTCTCAAATAATACTCAGTAACTTAATTAGTGGGTTTTGAGTAGTAGTTGACTTGAAAAAGATATTTGCTATTCATTCACTTATTCATTTATATATATGTTCAATTATTCAAAAATGTATTATGTATCTATTTGCCAGGGGGAGTTTCAGATTGGTTGGGGCATTGAAGAAAATAGAAGGGAATAAAGATCACCATTCTCAGTCAGGATCCATATAAACACAGGGACGAGGAACTTATTGTTATTCAGAGAAACATTTCTTTTTCCAGGAGCTTTACTGCTATGCAGACCAGCTGTCCTAGGAGCCATTTCCTCTTGGTGATAAAAGAGGAACGTAAAAATATTCATGTCTCCACTCATTTAAAAAATTTATAGAGTGCCTCATACTTCAGGCATGGTGTGTGGCATTTGGGGGATTATTAATGAATGAAACTCATTAATTGCTACTGTTAAAAGTTTGTCTATACCTCTAAGGAACTGTGAAGTAGAAAATAACATTTTCAAGTCTGATGTGATGGTGCACACCTAAAACCCCGGAATGTAGGAGGATGAGAAGGCCAAGGGGAGCCTCCATTAAATAATGTGTTTCATACTTGGTTACAAAATAAAAAAGAAAAGAAGAAAGAAACATAGTTTACAATGCGTAAAAAGGAAAGTTTATTTTTTAATCACTGAAAAAAATATAGCCACACAAAATTTCCTAGCCAATATTTGTACAAATTATGTCACATTGAAAACAATTTTCTTTGTAGTCTGCCTGTGAGCATCTGAGACTCACTGTCTTTTGTGCTTCATAAAATGTTATTCCTTTCTATGAATTTTATCCAACTTAATCTAATGATAACTTAAGACTTTAGTACAGAAACATTCTGAACGTAATGGATTTTTATATCTGGTTTAACTGTCTTCTTTTTTGGAATAATTCACATTTGGTATTGATAACATTTTTTAAGCCTAGTTCCAGACCTTTGGCACATAAACCTTCATTGTATTTGAGCCACTTTTGCCTGATAGTTTAATTCTTTCCCTTTATCAGCCCTCAAGGTGATCCACCCCACCTGAAACCATCTCCACATTCACAGGATTAGGTCCAGATCAGTGGCCTTCAAACCTGCTGTGTTCAAGGGTCACCTGTAACAAATGAGGGACTCTTTCCTTCTACCCTGCTTCCCGTTACCTGCTGCCACCTCTGTGACTGCAGACCTAATTCCAGACCTATGACTTAGGAACTGTCTTTGCCAGGCTCAGTTAAATAGCTCAAGTCTCAGAGTTCCTGCACTTGCCCAGTCTAAGAAAACCAGATTATCATAGCAGACATACAATCAAAAAAGGAGATCTATATAATGCCCAGGTGAACCTGCAGAAACAAAATCAACATGAGCGGCCAAAAATATGTCTTCCAATAAAATCACTAGTCCTACAGAAGGGCTACATGAATACCAGGACTTAGAATTTAAAAAAAATAATTATTGACTATATCAAATTTAAATTTAATGGAGGCATGAATTAAATCCTTCCCTAAATTCTAAGAAGATAACAAATGACAACATGATGTCCATGAAAATACAAACACATGACTGAATGAAACTAAGAAGAATTTGAAAACTGATTTAATAGATAGAAATATTTAAATAAAATTGGAATTGAAAAATTCAACAGCCCAAAAGAACACAAACCAGCAAAAGCGTAAGCGAACAAAATTACTGCAATCCACACACATATTTCCACAATAGCAATAAATATTTGGGTTTTTTTATTAAAAAATACCCTCATGCACTATATTTTGTCCATGGTTCCCTTCCTGATATGGAAGTCCTTCTGTGTTGCTTTTCTTGGTTAATGAATAAAGAAGCTGCTTTGGCTTGTGACAGGGCAGAATAGACACGTGGGTGACTACTTCTTTAAAACCTGAGGTAGCTTAGAAAGGAATTCTAGGCACAAAACTAAATCTTGATATGCAAGTGGTTATCAGTTGACCATAGCTTCTGGGTTAGAGATGGGGCAGGTGTCGCCTTTTTCTTTCAACCCTAGGACCCCATCTAGAGCAGCCCCATGCAGGCCCTGTGCGTGCTGCCTCAGTCTCTGGGACTCCAGATGAGCCTTGATCATGGGGATTTAGAGGGACATGTTTCCTAATGTCCTCTGTCCCTTCTGCTCATCTCTTGTCACTAAATGAAGCTTCCCGTACCAGAATTAGATTACAGCTAATTGAGTTGTCAGTTTATGCTCTCCATAAACTGACAGCAGGGCCCCGTTGTTGAAGACCCCACTTACACAACGCATTGAACGTGGAGAAGTGAAGCTCGTGCCTACATAGATTCTTCACCCCATATGCTAGTTTAATGCCAGCTATCATTGAGAATAAGAGCACTACCACAATATCAAACCACATGAAGGAAGCTTTAATTAAATACTTGCCAGACTGATGGACTATCTTGCCAGGTTCATCTCTGTGTTCTCAGAAAATTGCCCTGAATAATGCTTTGCAGGGCCTTAAATGGGCAAAACCTATAATTCAGCACATTTCCCATCAGGTCCAGTCATGGGTAAGCATACATGTTAATGTATTTCCTGACTGCATTCCTCCCACCCACATGTGATTAAGCACATTCAGTGCAGACCAGTCAAGCAAATATAGGACAAACAGGAGCTCATTCTGAGCTGTCTTAACTGCACACCTAACCTGAAAGATATATGTTTCCTGTTTTGTCCTCACATTAGCATGTTTGGTATAGGAAGGTTCTCTGTATACTCTGAAAGGAGAAACATAAAACCCCACTCAGCTGCAAACTCTTTGGTATACAATTCTGTCCTGCCTGAGTGATATGCTGGGGCAGTGGTGGCACAAAGTTTGTGGAAGCATCTAATCAATATCTGATTTGACTTAAGGGTGACTCCAGGAGATAGAACTCAGACTCAACCCTGCTTGAGTGACCAAGAACCTGAACCTGGATAGTCCAGGGACTTATGAAAGACAAAATACTATTCAAATGTAAATTTTATTTTAAAAGCAGCAATAAAATTACTTCTAATAACATTCTGCTATATTCATATCAGTGTGTGAGTCAGCCATCATCAGAGAAGCTCCCTCTTCCATCTCTATCAAATGGGAAAAATGCAGAGACTCACAGCCAGACTTTTTTCAAAGAATGATTGACCTTGGAACATGAAGCCCCAAATGAGATGTCTCCATCAAATCCCTCCCCTCATGGCTCAGGGAACCCTGCAGAAGAATTATACTATTTTTATACAAAAGCTCTAAATATATTATGCCGTAATTGCCATGAGTAATAAGAAAAATGATGCTTTTAAGAAGCACTGTCAATTATCATTGAAAGAGCTGTCAAATTCTGTGCCCTATGCAATATATCCAGTGTATGTGTGTGCTATTTATTCTACTTTTAAATTAAAAATATATTTTGTACAATATATTCTGATTACGATTTCCCTCCCCCAATTCCTTTGAGATCTTCCCCGGCTCTCATCCCATTCAGATCCAAACCCTTTCTATTTTAAATAAAAACCAAGCTTCTAAGGTATAATAATAAAATAGAGTAAGATAAAAGAAAAACAAACTGAAATAGGACAAAACAAACAAAAAGAAGAAAAACAGCCAAAAAAAAAAAAAACCAAGAGACACATAGACCCAGAGACAAACACATCAAACACAGGAATCTCATAAAAACCCCAAAACCAGAAGCCATAATATGTACGTGCAGGAACTATAAGAAAAATAGCATTTCCTGCAGTAGTATTATGAGATAAGGAAACTCCAAAGGCATTGTTGAGTTCATTTTCTGTTGGTCATCTATGGCTAGACATGGAGCTTGCCCTTAAGAGTGGTTTGTATCACCAATGAGACTCCTTTGGAGAAAACTAGTTTTTGATTTCAAGGTAGTTATCCCTTGGAGGGATGCTGTGTTGGGGATGGGGACTCTGTCCACTTCTCTCAGAGCTGGAACCCCATCTGGGAGAGACCCGTGTAAGCCCTACGCAGGCTGCCACAGTCTCTCTGTATTCATATGTGCACCAATCCTGTTGTGTTTAGAAGGCCTTTTTTTTCCTTGCGGTCCTTGCCCTCAGGACCTTACAATTTTTCTGCCTCTTCTTGCATAGTGTTCTTTGAACCTTGAAGTTATTTGTTTGTTGAAGACATCCTATTTAGGGCTGAGTGTTCCAAGGTCTCTCATGTTCTGCATAATGTCTGTGTTTGTTCTCATCTACTGCAGGAAGAAGCTTCTCTGATGGTGACTGAGCAAGGCACTGATTTATAAGTATGATAGAAAGTCATTAGTAGTCAGTTTGCTGTTATGTTTCTTTAGAAGAACATAGTATTTGCTTTTCCCCTAAAATGCTGGGCTATCTAATCTCAGGATCTTGACCACCCTAGCAGTGTAGGATATGGTTTCCATCTCATGGAGTGGGCCTTTAATATAACCAGATATTGGTTGGTTATTCACACAAGTTTTGTGCCACTAATGCACTAGCTCATACTGCAGGAAGATCATCGTAGATGGAACCTCTTGTAGAGGGGTTGCCCTTTTGGCACCATGAAGTTTGTTGTTACCCATTCCTGGTACTGGGAACTTCATTTGGAGACTGTTGGTGACCAGTTGGAGCTTCTTTTTCTCTCTTATTTGTTGGTTTCATTTAAATTTTCTTAATAACTCTATATGCTTTAAAAAGCTCCTACTGTATCAGTTTTCCATATAAACCAGCAAATAAACCTTAGCTTTAGCTGTCCCTCCCAATATTCTCCTTTTCTTCCTCTTCTTCCCTCACTGTTCCCATTCTAGCCCCACCTCCTTTCACCCACTGATAGATGCCTATTCTATTTACCATTCCTAAGGTGTCACATGCCTCCACTCTGGTTCCTTTACTCTATATGTTATCTCTGTGATTATAGATTCCTTATTAAATACTTAACAGCTAGCATTCACATATAAGTGAATAGATACCATATGTTTCTTTATTGGTCTAGAGGACTGTATTCAGAAGAATATTTTTCTATCTCCATCCATTTTCCTGTGGATTTCATGATTTTATATTTTTAATACTGAGTAATATTCCATTGTGTAAACGTACCACATCTTATCTTCCCTTTCATCCACTGACAGACATATAGACTGTTTCCAATTTCTGGCTATTATGAATAGAGTAGCAATGGACAAGGTTGAGCACATGTCTCTGAAATATAATGAAGTAATCGTTGTGTGTATGCCTGAGAATGGTCTAGCTGGATCTTGAAGCATATCTATTCCCAGCCTCTGGAAGAACTCCACACTGATTTCTATAATGGCTGTAAAATTTGCACTTCCACCAACAATTGATGAGTGTTTATTGCACTCCTTGCCAGCATGAGCTGTTATTGATTTTTTTGACCTTAGTCATTCTGATCATTGTAAGATGAAATATCAAAGTGTTTTCTATTTGCATTTCCTTAATGACTGAGGTGTTGCACATTTATTTGTTTCTCAGTCATTTGAGATTCCCACTTTGAAAGTTATGTTTATTTTTGTACTCCAATTTTAAATTTATTTGTCTCCTTCATATCCAGAGTTTTGAGTTATTTGACTGAAGGGCACCTAGGTTGTTTCCAGGTTCTGGCTATTATGAAAAATGCTGCTCTGAACGTTACTGAACACATGTCCTTGTGGTATAAGTGAGTGTCCTTTGGGTAGATATCCAACAGCAGTATTGTTGGGGCTTTACGTAGGTTGTTTCCTAATTTTTTGAGAAATCACCATACTTATTTCCAGAGCAACTGTACAGGTTTATTTTCCCACCAGCAACGGAGGAGAATTTCCCTTAGCTCACATCTTTTCTGTTATCACTGTTTTTGGTCTTGGCCATTCTTAAAAGTATAAGATGGAATCTCAAAATTGTTTTATTTGTATTTCTCTGATGGCCAAGAATGTTGATTATTTTTTAAGTGTCTTCAAGACATTTGAGATTCGTCTGTTGACGGTTCTCTGTTTAGGTCTGTACCTCACTTTTTTTTATTGGATTATTTGTTCTTTTGATGTCAAGTTTCTTGATTTCCTTGTCTATTTTGGATATCAGTCCTCTGTGCAATGTGATGTTGATGGAGATCTTTTCCCAATCTGCAGGCTGCCGTTTTGTCTTGTTGACCATGTCCTTTACTTTACAGAAGCTTCTCAATTTCAGGAGTTCCCATTTACTAATTATTGCTCTCAGTGTCTGTGCTACTGGGGTTGTATTTAGGTAGTGGTCTCCTGTGCCAATGCATTCAAGTGTACTTCCCACTTTCTTTTCTATGAGGTTCAGTGTGGGTTTTTTGGTTTGTTTTTTTTTGGTTGGTTTTTTTTTTGAGGTCTGTGTATTTATGGCTACTTCATCAATAGCTGGGTGTCTATGAATGTGTGAAGTTATGTCTGTGCCTTCAATTAGATTACAGTGCTCAAGATTTCTTCTTGAGATTTCAATTCTAGCTGGCAAAGATTTTCTCCCACTCAACAGATTATTTCTTCTCCTAATAGTGCCTGCAGGTGTGCCAAAAACATCTTATGTATAAAGGCATTCCCACTTGTTGGTTCCAGTTCCTGTGCTGTCATATTTCCACTCATGCTTATATCTTGAATTATATTCTCTACTTTCCAATAGATAGTTTAGTATTTCAAAGTTAAAATTGAGATCTATGATTTTTTTATTCTACATTAAATTGACTTTGCACAGGATGAGATATATGGTTTTAATTTCATTCTTCTGTAGATAGACTTCCAATTTTGCTTCCATAATTTCTTGAATGGGTTGTGTGTTGACAACTGCATATTTTTGACACAGTAGTCATAATAGATGTTGTCACAAACTTATCAGTTTATTTCTAGGTGCTGTATTGTTTTTTGTTTTAGTTTATTTTCTTGTCTTTTTATATTAGGGCCAATTTTTCATTGTCTTCATAGATCTGTGTTATAATTCGAGGTCAAGTGTTATAATACCTCCAGAAGTGTTCTTTCTCCTTAAGATAGCTTTGGTTATCCATGGTATTGTGTAAATCCATTCAAATTACTGAATTTATTTTCCTAGTTCTATCCAAAATGATATTGGAAATTTGATAGGCACTTTATCAAATATTTTGATTACTTTTTCTAGTTTGCTTATAGTCATAATATTAATTCTATCAATATAGGAGCACTCTCCAGTATCTTCCTCAATGTCCTATTACAATAGCTTAGATTTTTTATTTTAGATGTTTTTTTTTTATTTCTTTGTTTTTGGTTTATTCCTAGACATTGTTTTGTTTGGAGCTATTATGAATGGGAGGAAATACATATTGGGAACTGGATCCAAGTCCTTGGTGAAATTTTTTCTATTTTCTTTCTCTGTGAATTCATTGGTATGTATGATGACTCCTGATTTTTGCTTTTGACTTCTCCTCCTGTGACATTGCTGAAAGCATTTATTATAGATAAGGGTATTTGGGTAGTGTCTATAGGATATTTAAATAGAGAAATAGAAATAATTTGACTTCTTAAGTTCTTATTTTCTATCCGTGTCATATATGCCTCTTTTTTATTGCTTTAGTTTAGACTTAAAAGTTCTATAATGAGTAAGACAGAAAATAAAAGGCATTGTTGTCTAAGATCTGATTTTTATAAGAAATGTTTTCAGTTTTTCCATTTAGAATAATGTTGTCTACAGTGTATCGTACATAGCTGGTGTGGGCACTATTAGTTTAAGGAATGTTCAAAATCTTTTCACAGTTTTTATGTTGAAAGCATGATAAAAAAAACTTTTCAGCATCAACAGAGATCATCACTTGCTTTTGTGTCAAGTTTGTATAATACACCAAATTGATTTCCACGGGTTACACCAATCTTACATCTGGGATGAAGCTCATTTTTCATGATTCATGGTTTACTTAATGTACTGTTGGATTCAGCAGATAAACATTTTGTTGGAAATTTTGTATCCATGTTTATTAAGAATTTTTTTCCGTAATTTTTTATCCAGTATTAGTTTCAGGAAAGTAAGGTTTCACAGTACTGAGCAGTACTATGATAGTACTGGCTTCATAGAGTGAACTTGGTAATGTTATCTCACATTTCATACTATAGAGCAATTTGAGAATTGCTGGTATTCGATCTTCCTTAACACTATGATAGAATGCAGCAGTCAGTCCGCCTAGTCTTGGGATTTTTAGGGTGGCATCTTGATTACAGCTTTGATCTCATTGTTTATTCATTATTTGAGTTTTCTAATTTATGTATATGTGTGTGGATGATGGAACCCAGGACATTGCAGATGCTGGTCATCTATCTGTCCACTGAGTCCAGCCTGTATAAAAGAATCTTGAGTTGGGTATCTCACTCCCCACTAATAAACTCCAAAACTTGTTTGAAAATTCTTTAAAAGAGATAAATAATACTCTAAAATAAAACATCTCCATAAATGGTTTAGGAACTTGTCAAAAGGTAAATTGTTCATGATCTATGATCTCCTTCATTATCTACATTCTCTATAATCTTATACCAATACAGAACCAAACAATCATAGAAAATTAATCAAGTTTAAACATGTTTAAATGTTTTAGAAAAAATCCAGAAAACAAATGATAAAATCCCTGTACTCATCATTAACCTCTTCTGTCAACAACATCTTTCAATCTCGGAAGGACTTTCATTTAGTGACACATCTTTGAAATTAGTCTTGACCATGTATTGGAAAATTTACACATATATGTCAAAAAGGACTTAGAATTTTAGTTTACTGATAGAAAAAATCTCCTGGCTTGTAGTTTCTTAAGGTGCTGAGACAAATGATGTGCCATTTTCCCCAAACATTTAAAATTCAACTTTCATTTTTGTGCTTGAAGAACCAGAAACCAACTAATCCTGTGTGCTCAATTAAAAATATGAGGATTTCACATTTAATAACCTTATATTGTTATAATATTTTAATTAAAATTCTTACATATATCCTATATGACCTTCAATATGTATAAGTAATTTTCTAACATGTTTATTTTCATAGTAAAAATTCTATTTACTATGAAATATTGATGTTAATTACACCAAATCTTTGGTTGTCACAATATTTTAATTGCATGTCTGCATTTATGATGAAGAATAATATTTGGACATTATATAGAAAATAGCTAAACATTTAGATATGTTATTATATTACTCCAGAAAAATACTGATTAAATTCATTCCAATGACACGTAAAAAATTAACTTTGACTAGAGACTATGCTACTATACTGTTGTCTTTAAAATATGACTCCCATAGTTTTATTTTTTCACTTCCTGTTTCCATAATTCTGGTTTAGATAATATGTCCAAGACTCCTAAATTAGGATGCAGTTATGTCACTATCCTTATTGTTTATATTTTCCAGAACCTATTGTGTAAAATAAGAGTATTTGGTTATGATAATTAGAGTTTTATGTTTATCCAGAAGGCACTAGAAGCAACAATTTAGAAAAATATTAATACTTATGAAATAATGTTAGAAGTCCTTATTTTTAGTGATCTATTTATTTGAGTAACTACTCTCAGTTGGGCATTTTCAGTATTTTTTTTATTTTTAAGAAATCAAAATTACTACAACTGGAGAGATTTCTCTACTAAAGTTAAAAGCACCTAATGATTCTACAGGGCCTGAGTTTGGTTCACAATACTCCCACTGGACAACTCACATCCACCAACCACTCCAAATTAGGGTATCCAATATCTTCTTTTGACCTTTTGAGTATCCATGTTGACATGTTCACAAGTACGTTCACAGAAACTTACACACATAAATAACAAAAGAAATCTCTTTTGAAAGAGATTAAAAGAACTAAATGACTTGTGTAAAGCACTGATATCAAATAACAACCAGATAGTTATTGTAGTCTATTAGAGAAAACTTTTAACTACTCATTAATTATACCAAATCTAATGCTCATTATTTTCACATTAATAAGGACAAAGTAAGCTAATGGAATGGTAAATGTCTATTATTCTAGAATGTAGGAAATGTAGGAGGGAAGAGTCATTGAAGAAACTGGAAGTCAACAGGATACATGACAATAACTTGTCTTAAAAGTGCTAGATAAACTGGACAATGGTGGCACACACCTGTAATCCCAGCACTCAGGAGGCAAAGGCAGGCGGATCTCTGTGAATTCAAGATCAGCCTGGTCTACAAGAACTACTTCCAGGACAGGCTCCAAAGCCACAGAGAAGCCCTGTCTCAAAAAAACCAAAAAATAAAAAAATAAAAGTAAGTAAATAAATAAATAAAACCTAAATAAATAAACATCAAATTTTAGGAAGGATGGCTTTTATGCTGCGATAATCCCCATATTTCTACATAGCACAATTGAACTGATGCACTATCTTTGTTTCTTTTCTATTTGTTGTGACAAAATGGCTCACCATTTAGTTACAAACCATCAGTGCAGGGGAGTCAAGGCAGCAGGAATTTAAAACATCTGACCAACCACAGCTGTGGTTAAAAGCAACATTCCAAACTAAGACTAATCACACAGTTTGATGGGGGAGGGTCATCTGTCTATGTGTTACTTTCATTGGTTAATAAAGTAACTGCCTTG
>LOJH01057829.1:0-11496 GCA_001685095.1 Ellobius talpinus | reverse complement strand
ACTGACTTTCAACTATATTCCTCATATCCTTTCCAAGTCCCATATTGATTTCTTCCCTTCCCTTCCCTTCTCTTCCCAATGTTGTAAAATACCACAGATTTTCCTATTGGCTCTCTCAAACACACCCCCACAGACTCCTCAAATTAGAAGACATTGGTGGATACCTAGATCACTTAAAATACAATTCACAGAAGATCTGTAAAAAATGACTTAAGCCTGAATTATGGACACTACTATTTCTTGATAGATACTTTTCTTCATTAATTTAACCACCCAGGGTTTGAATTGAACCACCCAGCATTTCATCAGCCCCTCTCACCATGGGGACTTTCTTTTCAGCTTTGTGTTGGATCCATTGCTCTCCCCCATCTTCCCCCTCTTCTTTCTTCTACTAATGTATCTGATTTCACTTTCTTGCCTTGTCTAATTTTCCAAAGATAAGTGGCATAGTGTGCCATCTCAGCCAGGCTCCCATGCACAATTGTTCTTCAGAGAGACTTTAAATGACCCACTGCATGGCCTCAGTTTTATCTCCTAGCAAGACCAAGCAAAGGTCTTACATTCAATTCCTTTATTAATCCCCCATGGAGTTTCTTAAGCCAAATGTGGGAATGTGAATGTGGGAAAGGTTTTTATTCTCTTTACTATAATTACTCCACTCTCTCGAGAAAGCAAGAATAGCTTCATTACTTTTGCTTTTAATAACTATTTTTCTCCCAGGTATAATTCCTTAAATTCAATTTTCTTCATATATGGCATTTTTTTTAGATTTTACTGAATTCTTATCAGGTTATGTTTTCTTATATGCTAAATTGTGAGATTCGGTTAGGTAGTTTTCATAGTACCCTGTTGGTTCAGGATTATATAACCACTTGAATATATTTTATATATTCTCATGCCATATATATGACTATCAGGTGACAGTTACTTAAAAGATATTTTTGTTTTTTTTCTTATTTAAGAGAGAATTAATGAATGAAAGTCTTAGTGCCACTTTTATTTGGTTCTCCCCTCCTGAAATCACAGATTCTCATTTTTAGATATATATGCATCTCTAGGAATATTGATCTGCTAAATACTATCAACTTCCTCTAGCCTTCAGCTTTAAACATCAGCACAGTGATATAAAGGTAAAAGGGGAAACCCCATGGGAGGACAAGGTGTTTAATTTTAATTAAGCATGTTAATTAGGTGAGTTTAAAGGGGATTTGATGGCTAGACCTCAATATTTTGATAGCTAGACCTTGGTCGTCAGCCTCAAAAGGAGTAAGTGGACAAATACAGGAATAAACCTTGGTGGCTAGCTTTGGGAATGTAATCTAATGGGTTTTAGCAAGGCAGAGGGATTGGGAGAGAAGTACAAGGCCACACAGAGCCATATGTTCTGTTGAACTAGTTTCCCATCACCAACCTTATTTGGTGGAGCATCTTAGTTGTACCAAGTCTTCAGTATTATTGTGTCCAATGTTCTGCCTTCCTTGTCTCAGCTGGAAGTTCTTGCTCTTCTCCAAATCTGCCTCCAGAACTCTGGGTTCACTGATGAATTATCAGGTGTTTAGTGTCATTATCATAACATCAATTTTCTAACACCAGCATTTAACTTTTTTTCAATTAGTTTTTCCTCACAAAGTGTTCTACCATCTGCATTTTAAAAAACAAATTTCTCATGATTAGTCTCTCCTATCTTCCATCAGTTCTTCCATCTAATAACAGTTGTTTTGTAATAGCATTTTATTTGTATTTTAATAAATAAAGCTTGCCTAAAGATAAGATAGTAAAACAGTCCTACTGGTCAGCCTTACAGACCAGTCAGTGTGACATAAATCTTTAATCCCAGTAGCCACACTAATTTGCCATAGAAACAGGGCGGTGTATGCCTCTAATCTTAGTGGTACACACCTTTGATCTGAGCTATAGAGATGATCATAAAATGGGAGCAGACAGCTCTCATTCTCAATCTCATTCTAAGATTCTTGGATGCAGGATCACCATTTCAGATGAAGTAGAGGTAAGAGCCAGTGGCTTGCTGTTTTGCTTTTCTGACCTTCAGGTCAAACTCCAATATCTCTCTCTCTGAGTTGTTTCATGGAGGGCCCGCTTCTTCGTCTGGCCACCCAGTTAGCTTAGCCCCAAAATAACCACACAGAAATTGTATTAATTAAACACTGCTTGGCCCATTAGCTTTAATTTCTTATTGGCTAACTTTTACATCTCAGTTTAACCCATTTCTATTGATCTGTGTATCACCACATGGCAGTGGCTTACCGGGAAAGATTCAGTATGTCTGGCTCTGGCGGCTCCATGGCGGCTCTCTCTGACTATGCTATCTTCCTTCCAGCATTCTGTTTAATTTTCCATCCCTACCTAAGTTCTGCCCTATCAAGGTCCCAAAGCAGTTTCTTTATTATCCAATGAAAGCAACACAAAGATAGAAGGACCTCCTACACCACTGAGTTTTTATTACTAGTGTATCATCATTTTATTTACCTGGTCTCACATTCTTGTCTAATCTACTTTTCCAAAGATAAGGAAGTGTAAGGAAGTGTATTGTCTCATCTTGGCTCTCATGCATCCATTGTTGTTCAGAGACACATTAATGGCCCACTGCTTAACATCAGCTTTATATCCTACTAGGATGTATTCTAATCCTTCCTTATATCTTATTTTTGTTCTTTTGGATCTTATTTCATCTTTCAGGGAAAGCTTTTCCATGATTTCCCTAGAGTTTTCTCTAGAATCTCTCCTCTAGGTCTGTCTTCCCTGAGTTAGCATACACTCACGGATGCTGAATGCAATGTAGAGCATTGTGCTGAATGCTTATGAGGGAGAGAGGAGATCAGAGAACATGAGGGTTTAACATAGTTCCTCAGACTGGGACACTGCCTGTCACTTCTGAAAGATGAAAACAATGATGAAAATAAAGCATTTCCTTCAAAAAGCTTCAGACTGACAGTGTGGTTGAGAGACACCTCAGCTGTACCACTGAAGCATTCCTGAGTATAGAATATACATTTGAGGAGTCCTGTACCAGGTGAGCCTGGCCCAGTTTGATACCACACGTTGTTCTGTCATAGCCTCAGGAGTGTGACCCAGAGTGAACATTGTTGCAGCAGATCCTACCCAGCAGTAGCTGGATGCTCCCAACTAATCACACTGGTAATAGCTGCATTTGGCCAGGGAACTCTCAGGATGACTCTATTTTATGCAACAGTTTAAAATCTTTGTTTAACTAACATCTCAAATCCTACAGCATGATTATCATAGCCACTTACTCAACATGCAACTCTTCATTAGCTACTGGGTGTAGGGTTGACAGTAAGGATTCTCTGAAGCCAATTTCCATCTCAAATTTATGAATATTCAAAAAATGACTGCAAGCATCATCTATGTACTTAACTTTCTCTATATTGGTAGAGTTGGATGATTTTTGCATCAGCAAGGTCTTTAGAAACTGCAGTATAAATTTTTCTACATGAAGAAGGTGTTCCACAATTCAGAAATTCTGATAATAATAATTGAATTAAGGCTATTTTTGAATGCATAAAGTGTTTTTTTACTGTTCTGCATATTTTAATATACAAATTCTTTTAACTGTAGTGTAGCCATTAAAGTTACTTTCATAATATTAATATTTGTCAAAAGACCACACCAAGGTAACAGAAAAATTAAATGATTTCCCCAGATCACATGGCACATATATTTAAATTCTGGCCACTTACCAGAATTCACACACCTGGCACTTTTTCTATAGAATATCAAGAATAAAATTGTCAACTGAAAATGTTGGTAAAATATATTTTATTAAGCCATGGATCATGAAGTCCTTTTTTTCCCTGTCTTTCAGGTCCCTGCATCCCCAATCCATGTCACAACGGAGGAACCTGTGAGATAAGTGAAGCGTATCGAGGAGACACATTCATAGGCTATGTTTGTAAATGTCCACGGGGGTTTAATGGGATTCACTGTCAGCACAGTAAGTTATTTATAATCAATGGGCTTTTATTTTTATTGATCTATTGTGTACAAGTCCTTACCCTTCTTGTTTGCAGTCAAGTCATAGATGTGGAGAGCAGCATGAAGCCCAGGCATTTTGGCTCATGCAGCCTCTCTACAGTACATGTCATCTCCCACGATGAGGGCTGCTTCAGTCCCCATACTCTGTGTGACTAGCCATTTGCTTGCTAGCCCTTATCATTATTATTCAATTTAAATTATAATATGTTGTCGTTCATGTTATAATATTTGTCTCTCTCCTTCTTACTTGTCCATAAGCTACATTCTCCAAGTATTCCAGCAGTTATTCTAGTGATTAGGTTAACAAGCAATGCTCAAGAAACTAAGGATACTCTAGACTCTAAACAATATATAACTCAGTGTTCTCCTTCTTACATATTGACATTTCTATATGCAAAAATCTCTGGGCATTCAACAAGCATAAAATTGCCCAATGAGAGGCTTAGGACCTTCTCCACTGTGCAATCCCACATGCAGGAAGGCCACAATAAACCCCGAACTGCTGACGGATGATCTTACAGATTTGGCTACATGCATGCTGGATGCAGAATACGACCTTGCGTATTGATCAGGACATCAAAGTTAGGGCTAGGGAGACAGCCTGGGTAGGAAGAGTGGATATGGACTATTGCCAATGAATACAAAAGTGATACCTAGCAAAATGGTTTAGACAAATCTTGTCATATCAGCCCCATCAGATTTTCAGCCACCCAGAGCAGACATATTATGTCTTAACTCTGAGACACTGGAAGCAGCCTGCAATGTCCTACAGTCTTTCCACTATTAGGAATTTGTAGAACTTCTGGAAAAGTTTCTTGTAAGTACTGACATGCTCTTGTTCCTTAGAACTGGCACCTAGCCTTCCTTGAGTGATCTCTAAGTCTCAGATCATTAACAAGCAAATTAGAGGCTATTCATTTTCATACCCTACATTCAGAAGTGCCAAGGTTGATTGTCCTTGAAGGTGGAATCACAGCTCATTCTCCACATGGGAACATCTCAAAACATACCTAGAGAGACTAGGATAGCGACTCTGCCTGCATCTCTGATGTTTCTTTTCACTGAATCCCATGATGGAAATATGAGAACCATTTCTGCCTGGAGTGTAAAGATGTGCTCTCAGATGCAAGGCCTGGGGTAGACAGCCTTCCTATTCCTGTAATCGAGCATGCACTTCTTGTATTTAGTGCACACAAAGGATCTCTCCAAAGGAAGAAACAGATTTTTATCATGGATGTTTTCAAATATCAGCTATGGGGGATAAGTAAAAATCCCTGGCTTCAAAATAGTATAATATACATATATTTACTGAAAATATTTTTTCATAAAATATATTTTGATCATAGTTTCCCCTCTCCCTACTCCTGCAGGGTACTTCCTACTTCGCCACCCAACTCAACTCTATGACTTTTTTCTCTGTTTCTATAGAAAACAGAGTAAACAACAAAAACAAGGTGGATAAGAATAAAAATTAAAACACAAGAAACACACTCACACTTGAGATTTAAATGCACAATGTTCAGTTGTGAGTCTGTTCCACTTCCCACTTACTGTAAGAAGAAGTTTCTCTGATGATAGCTGAGCAAGACTCTGATCTTTGGTTACATCAGAATTGACATTAGGAGTCATTTTAGTGCTATGTTATTTTAACAGAACAATATAATTTGCTTTTCCCCTAGGCCCAATGGCATATGCAATCTAAGGTTCATGGCCACCCAAGCAATTAAGGTACAAAGACTGAGGATTTGAGAACACTTTATCTTAAATGGGATGTCCTCCTCAAACCCCTCTCTCAGGGCTCAAAGGGCTCCCATCAGTTCTTCAGTGAACCAGAGGCTGAAAGATTATAAGAGCCAGAGGGCAGGATGATTTCCATATACAACTGGGCAGATGTACATAAGACCTCACAGAGACTACAACAGCATGTTCAGAGCCCACACAGTTCCAAGATAGATGGCGTCTGTCCTCGTTAGGGTTACTATTGCTATGATGGAAGGCCAAGAGGAAAAGCCACTTGGGGAAGAAGGGTTTATTTGGCTTAGATGTCCGCATTGCCATTGATCCCTGAAAGAAATTAGGACAAAACCTCAAAGAGGACAGGAGCCTGTGCAGAAGTTGAAGCAGAGGCCAGGGCGGCATGCTACATACCAACTTGATCATCATAGCTTGCTCAACCTGTTTTATTATAGAATTTAGGATCACAAGCAGAGGGGTGGCTTCACCTTCAATAGAGTGGCCTCCCCCATCAATCACTAATTTAAAAAATCCTACAGCTAAATCTTATGTAGGTATTTTGTCAACTGTGGTGCCCTCCCTTCAGATGACCCTAGCCTGCGTCACGCTGGCATAAACTAGCCATCTGCCTCTAGCTCCCCCGTGTGGTTAGCTGAGCTATTTATTGTGGAACACAAGAGATGGGTCAGTCTAAGATAGTTCTTTATCCCATATGCCACAGTGGGACACTCAAGTCTTTTCCCACATTCCCTTATCTCATAATATAGAAACTTGGAATCACAATTTATTCGTGAATTCCAAGTCTTACTTTAAAGCACGAAACTTCCCCCTTTATAGTAACTTACATTCCAAAAACTTTAACTGCCTCTCAAGAATTGCAATGGGAAGCCCAAGGCTATGAAATTCAATTCTGGATTGGTATTTTATATCTAACTTACCCAGTTTGTCTCCTGTGGCATGCATCATTATAAGAAGTGAGGCAAAAATGGATGAAAGAGGATTGAATCTGGATTTAGAAACTGGGATTTGAGACATGACCTTTACAGTTATTGGATAAGTGACCTTGAGTCAGTCATTTGACCTTTCCTCAATTGAAAACATATAAATTAAGGAATTGAACTAGAAATAGGTGACCTTGGGTTCACATAAGCCAGGGGAGTATTATGACTAAATGGAAGCTTGCTCACTGCACAAAGGTTATCAAACCTTCCTCTTTCAAGTGGAATTGGAAAGGATTATACATTGGAAAAGCAGATTTAGTAGTGCTAGAGGCCCTCAGAGATTCTTCAGGTAGGAGAAGTAGTAAGAGCTGTTTAATCCCTCGGTAGGACAGACAGAGATGTGAGTCAGTTTTCTATTCTAGTAACAGCTTTATGACCCAGATATTTCCTAAGGCATTGCTACCCAGGTGTGATGAGATCTCAGCACCACCCATAAGCATTTTAGAAAAGTAAATTAAATATAAATCAACTGAGTAGAATTTGTATTTGATCATGATCCCCTAGTTGATCAACACACACACACACAAACACACACACACACACACAAACAAACACTCACATACACACACAAATTGATAAATCATTCATGGGACTTGAAAAATCTACATGTACCATTTCAGAAAGTAGAAATGATTTCTACCTTTTGTTATATCATAATAGATATTAGACAAAGCATTTATTAAGGTTTTTGAAATCAAACTATTTTGAAAGTCAATAAATTGACAAGTGTACTAATATCCCAGTGATATTTTTAATTTGTATGTAGCATATTTTTATTTATACAAATAAAATGTAGTATTTTTATTGAAAATAGATTTCTTTTCATACAACACATTCTGATTACTAGTACCTAGCTCCCTTAAATTTGTCCCAGCTCCTCCTATCCCCTACTGGTTCCTCCTTATTTCCTGCTCACCCAATTCATACTACTTTCTCTCATTAGAATACAAACAGGCATAGAAATATTTTATTAGGAAAAAAGAAAAAAATAATTACTAATTCAATTGTATATGATAGATTGTGAACAAAATATACTTGTGAATATATATTTATAAACAATCAAAAATAACTTTCTGATGCAAGATTGGTAAATATATGTTAATAAATTTATTTTAGGAAGAACTTAATGAAGGGATAATTACAAAAATCTTTTCCAGTGCCAACACTAATAATACTAATAAGTTAGGACGAAATTAATAAAAATATGTCCACTTTATTCTTAGAATAGTTTATTTTACAGAAAAATGAACAGGGAATATGGAAAACCCCATTATCTCTCCTTCTGTAATTGTGCCCTAATTTTAGCATTTTAGCTCACATAATAAGTATTTTGGTAAATTAATTTTGATGCAGCAGTTTAGTTTGGTTTGGTTGTAGTCAGAGTTTCACTCTGTAGCTATTGACTAGACTGGATTTCAATATACAGATTAGAAAGGCCTCAAACTGCCAGAGATGCCCCTGCCTCTGTCTCCTGAGTGCTGCCATTAAAGGTGTGCTCCACAACTCTCAACTTTTTCTACTATTCTGTCAACTAAAGTCCACACTGTATGTTAGGGTCCACACTTTTTATCATATACTTACATGGGATTTAAAAGGGCATAAAACATATGTCCACCGGGTCACACAAAAAAGTTTTACTTAGCTAAATATCCCCATTTTCTAGATATCTATCTTTTCTTGTTCAGCTCTTGTGATTTGAATAGATATGGCCCCCACAGACTTCTGTGTTTGAATGCTTTACCCATAGGGAGTGGCACAATTAAGGGGTGTGGCCTTTTTGGAGAAAGCGTGTCACTGTGGAGGCAGGCTTTGAGGTCTTACATGTTCATGCTAAGTCCAGTGTGACACACAGTTCCTTCTGCTGCCTGTGGATCAAGATATAGAATTCTCAGCTCCTTTTCTAGCATCATGTATGCATGCACAGCACCGTGACCTACCAATATGATAATGGACTAAACCTCTGGAACTATAAGCTAGCCCTAATTAAATGTTTTCCTCTGTAAGAGTTGCCATGGTCATGGTTTCTCTTCACAGCAATAGAAACTCTAAGATAACATTTTACCTTTAATAGGTGCTGATACTGCATTTCGTCTCTGTAGTTGTGCCTTTTTCAGTATGTTAAATGGTGAGAATCTTAAAGTGTGTTGTCTTTCAAGTAGATAATTATTACTTTAAAATATGTATTTAGGGTTTCTCTATAATATAATCTGTATTTTTGTGGTTCATTTATTTTTAAAAAAGCTCATGTTCTACAGTTTACCAGTTTTGATTGCACACTTGTCTACTAGAATATATTTTGCCTTCTTAACTGTTTTTGGTTTGTGCAGAGTTTTGGTGGGCACACATTTTCAGCTCATTTAACTAAACCAGGGATGGAATGCAGTTGATGGATTGGAGGGCAGAAGTGCACTCAGTTTGGTTAAAAAATATTTTAAACCTCCTTATTGCATGGCATACTCACCAGCAATGAGTTACAGACTGTTGTACACTTTAATCAGCATTTGTTACTATTTGTTTTGCATTCTAGCCATTACATGGATTTTTATTATATCAAAAATGTAATGAAATTATAACCTTATAAGAATTTTATAATAATGTTAAGTATTAGGTTTGATGTACAATTGACAAAATTATATTTGTTTTTAAAATGACAAAGAAAGTATGTGACATGCACACACCAACTATGATATGTGTGTAAATTAAATCATACAAATTACAGGATGAATTGGTGTCTAATTTAGTTGTCAAGACAGTAGGCTTCTGAAAGTCTTTTATAAGCATAGAGTATTCTACAAGATGCTGCATTTAGAGTGTACTCAAAGTACTCATATTTTTGCTTGTTGCTTAGTAACAAATCTAATGCTGTTGAGAAGGACTATTTTTTCATTACCAGGACTCTGCCCATCTTCCCAAGGAAGCATTCTCCCAACCTGCACACTCAGTTCCACTGCTTTCAGTTTCTTCCTCTTCAGAAAAGAAAGGCTGGCCTTGAAGCCAACCAAGATCAGGAATTAAATGGTTGTCTTAATAAAGACACAGTCCATGTTATTAGGTTAGCTCAAGATAGAAATCTATGTAACCTCTTTGCTCACTAAAAAAGTTGCCCAGAAAAAAAATGTAGAATATAACATTTTCTCTTTATAGACTTTGCTGCCTACTGTAAACCAGGCTGATCTCAATTTTGAGTTATAGATATTTAGTTTAACACTTTCAGCTACTGTTCACTGTACTCAGGACTCATTTCAGTTTTATAAACTAAAAAATTCATTTTTATTATATTTAGGAAATTATATTTGTTACTTCAATAATTAATGGTAATTGTACCTAATCATGTTTGACAATTACGTTTTTTATTGTTTCTATGCAATGATTGTCCTATTTCTACCCTATAGAATCAGAATATTTAGCAAAAATATTGGATTTCATACCTCATAAATTCTTTATATCTTTTACTATTTGCCATTATACTATAATCATATCATTATCACCTTGCCTTCCCATTTATGCCTTCTTGCTCTCATTCAAATCCATAGCCTCTTTTTCCACTAATTCCTGTTACATATATATATATATATACACACACACATGTGTGTAGGTGTGTGTGTGTGCATGCATATTCTTCAGTACATAAGTATAACCCGCTCGGTCTGTATATGTTAGTTTTAAGTACCCATGTAATCTTTAGCTGCCTCAAACATAAGGACCACTAATTTACTGACTAGTCATCTATCTACAGTACCATATCTATAGGAAACAACAATTTATGGGTAGAGATTATGGATTAAACCTGGTTTTAAAATAATTCTTGATCAACAGATGAATGGCCATTTGACACTTAATCATTCTGAACTTCAGAACTGCTCATCAGATTTCTCAATTCAACAGAAGCTTTTTGAAGTTTTGCTGTGTTGGATACTGGAAACATGATGTGCACAAACATTGAAGTAAATAGCTTTTATCTTACCTGCCTACACTGGATAATTTTAGGGTCCTAGGCATTGTCTATGTACTCACTTTAAAATTCTTGTAGCTAGTATAACTCATACTCTTATATACTAACATATGAGGTAAATTTATACCAATTGTCTTACACACTCTTTCTAAGTATTTTAATTTCATTATTTAAGAAAAATTAGTGCACAGCAAGGAAAGACTTAAAATGGAGCTTTATGTTTTTCTATAAAATTTTCTCTCTTTACCTTAACTCACTCCTAATTTTTGCATGATTACATTTTTTATTTCAACTATCAAATTGCCAACCAGTTTTCATTAATCAAAATATCAAAATTTTTCTGGCAGTTGTGATGCACACCTTTAATCCCAGCACTTGTGAGGCAGAGGCAGAGGCAGATCTCTGTGAGTTTGAGACAAGCCTGATCTACAGAGCGAGTTCCAGGACAGGCTGCAAAGCTTTACAGAGAAACCCTGTCTTAAAATCCAAAAAAAAACGTTGTGAGCATTTTTTCTTAATTTTTAAATTAAATATAGAGTCCTCTCCATACACTATTTCCCAACCACAGTTTCCCCTCCCTCAACTCCTCCTAACTCCTCTGATCTCCCTTCTTGCCTATATTCACTCCTTCTTCATTTCCTCTCTACAAAATAGAGACAACAGACAATAAGAACAAAACAATATACAAACTCAAGATATGTTTCTTGAGTTCTATATATATATATATATATATATATTTTGTGGTGTAGGAGGATATTCTTTCTATGTGTTGCTTTCATTGGTTGAATAAAGAAA
>LOJH01057827.1:0-11496 GCA_001685095.1 Ellobius talpinus | reverse complement strand
CAGGTGTTAAGCTAGCCGGGCGGGAGCCGGGCGGGATGAAAAGCAGGCCTGTGCCCCCCTATTCACTACACACAACAGTGACAACTCACCACTACTTGCTGGCTTTTGTGTTGGTGGGGAGGGCAGGGCTTCATGCACTCAGGCACGCCTCAGTCCCTACACAGCAGCCCACCACAAGTGCTATGGTAACACAGGATGCTGCACAGTGTCCGTTTGTCTCAAGGAGGACACAGGGTAATCAAAATCAGAAGCACACTGCAGCACTCACGTGTTTCCTCTCAGTAACATGTTGAAGAGTTAGTCCTAGAACCTCTGCTGCAGCTGCATAAACCTCTTTATACTTCACAAAGGACATGTTATTGACCAAAGCTTCAAAATATCTATAATAAACACAGAAAACAAGCATAAAAACAATCCATTAGAATGTTTGACACAAAAATGAAACAATTCTCTTCCTGTTATATTAATAGGCAAATTGAGAAAATATAAATATAAAATGTGATGCAAATTGCTTGAACATAGATTCAAATGTGCATGAATATAGATTTATGGGCTCTGTCATCATAACCATGAAAGTCTACTGTCAATCTCAGGTCAACAATGATAGGATAGCCCTCTGCTAGACACCAGAGAAAACTATAGGAGATAAAGAAGGGAGTATCTAAGACTAGGATTCCCTATCAAGGACGCCTACCGACAACACAATGTTGAAAAAGAGAAGGCTGATGCTCTGTGCAGGTAGTGGCACATTAACTCTTGATCTTTACAGACTCTTTGTGGTAACGCCTGGTGATAAAAAACAGGGCTCAGAAAACTCACATTTGAAAACAAAAGTTTTTTAGTCTATGCTGAGCTACTGGCTGCCTTTGCTCTGAACCCACACTACAGCAACAGCAGCAATATATGAACAACCAATAGGAACCAACCAGAACTGAAACTGCTCTCTCTCCCATAGAGGTGAGAGATCCAGGAGTGAAGGGCTGAATCTACAGAGCATCACATAGACATTAACTTCAAAAATCTTAAAGAGCAGGGCAAGAAGCCAGCATGATGGTGCACACCTTTAATCCCAGAACTTGGTAGGCAGAGGCAGGTGGCTCTCTGAGTTTGAGGACAGCCTGGACTGCAGACCAAGTTCCAGGATATGCAGAACTATACAGTGAGACCCTGACTTCAAAAAAAATGGCCAGTACCTTTTGTCATATTCTAAACTATATCACTATAGCTTCTTTCCTCCACACATCATGCCCATCCTTCTTGAATATGTGACAAATTGAGGCTAGAGCCCAGGAAGAGAGCTGCCAGTATAGGGGTTCCCCTTCAAAGTCAAAACAGTTCAAATGCTCTTATAGAGCCCACAGTACTTACAAGAGTCAATGTTTAAAATGCCAGTTTCAAAAAGAAGAGGGCAGGGGAGATAGATTACTGGGTAAGACAATTTATTGTATAAACATGGGGACCCACAAGCATATCCCAGGAGCTGGCTGGCCATCCAACACAGATGAAAGAGAATAAAGCAGAAAGTAATAAAAAAAAGCCAACCAACCAATGTCTTCTGCTGGCCTCTGCATTTACATTCATGGGTAGGAGCCCTCCCACACACACAGGCATCCTCCACACACGCACAAAAGGAAAAAGGAAGAAAAAGAAAGTACTGAACAACTTCTGTTTAAAGCTATATACAGAAAATTACACTAATTAAAGATTTTTTATTACAGTTATTTATTATACAGTATATGTGTGGAGTTCATGGAATAACTTGGGAGACTTGGTTCTCTCCTTCCATCAGTGCATCCCAGGGATCAAACTGAAACCATCAAGTTTGGGAGCAAGCACTTTTATCTTTGAGCCATCGTGCTTAATCAATTAATTAATTTTTTATAACCTATATTCCTCCTTCACTCCAGATTTATTTCTCCTCCCAAATGGCTTATAAATCCAACCTTGTAATTTTAGGTACAAGTATTTGTGTCTGGTTCTTAAATGTATCAATACTATATTTGAAAATTAAACCCAGAGACTTTATGAAAGAATCAAGTAGAAGGTATGATACTTACTTGGTACTCGGTATGTCACACTTTGGGTCATAGGGAGGCAAGTCATTAGCTATCACAATGCCCAATAATTGAATTCCTACAGAATTGTCTTTAGAATTAGGGTCCTTATGTGAAAATTTTTCGAATATTAATCTGTAACAGCACAAGGGAGAAAACATAGTTATATAATGAATGAGAAACAGGAAGATAGAGAAGATTTTCAGCTAAATAGTACAAGGAACACTTGGCCCTTTCCTACTTCCAAGAGCCCTGCTTGTTGATACCCACTTGTTAGTTCTTGTCTATTCTAATTATTTGTCACAACCCTGTCAGTTAATAGTAACTTTTTAAAAATTTTAGTTCACTTCAGGCTAGGAAGGCTACAAGTCATCCAGCAAAGACTGTGAGGTATCCCTGGCTGGGGTGGTGCAGGGCAGAATACTTCAGTTGCCAAGTGAGGAAGCAAAGTGAGGGGAGGGCTGAAGAGCAGGGTGGGGAGCCATTGAGCACCCAGAAATGTTTCTGGTCTCAAACTTTGAAGATGTGGTTTTATCAGTAGCAAAATTTACTTTGTAAATGGACTTCATTTCAAATTATTACTAAAATTATTTTTGGTTTTGATAATCCTTTATAATTATATTCCTGTTAATTCATATAATTATACTTCATTGTAGTTACCATTTAAAACTTGCTGCACTTTGACCTTTTTCTAAGAAATAGCGAATATGTACCTGTAAGGGATGGAAAGACACTCCTTCCAGCATTCAACAACGGTTTTAATAATTTCAAGGTTGTGTCTAAGCACGGCTCTTTTGGGATGGAAGACATGTTTCATTAGAAAATGAAGCAATCGATTTGCTAACACTTCATCTTTAGAGACCCCCTGAAAACACATTGAAATTTTGTAAGACAAATAATATTCTATTCTGGAAGAATATCTCACCCTGTCCCCATTTTGCTGTTGTTTTGAAACAGGTTTCCACGTTAGCACAGACTCGCTTCAAACTTACTATATAGCCGACGCTGCCCTTGAACTACTGAACCTCCTACCAGTACCTCCAAAGTCGCAGAACTGTAAGCACACACCATCACAGCTGGCCTTGGAAGTAACCCAAATACCCAATTCTAAAAGAGACCTAGCATTCTATTGAGGAACCTAGTTTCTGATTAAACCCTATGTGGTTTTTCACTGCTGACTACAGACAATACCCTTCTTGGGTGGGTAGGTAGGAGAAACTGTGGCTGCTCTGATGTGCACACAGTCAATGCACTGTGCCCTCAGAAAGGAAGCTACAATTAGGGCTCAGGCCCTGGTTGGTCATGTTCTTCAAATTCTTTGTGCAGAGATTCACTCCCAGTCTCCACCTGAGACCCTGACAACAGTCCTGTCCAGGTCTGGCTGAGTCCTGATATAAGGTGGGAATGGAATCAGTAAAGTTGGTTTCTTCCAGTACCCACTGCACTTTGGCTCTTAGCCCTTTTTCATACCTCACTGTCTCCACCTCGGATTCAATGAAGCTGCAAGAGCCCTTCTTTCTGGGTTTTTCACCACTGGGCCACCTGATAACCTGCTGGTCTTCTATCCCAGTGCTCTGCTCCCTTCATCACAGTTACCGAAAGCAGCACTACCACTTCCCTTTTCACTTCTGTTGCTATGCCAACAACTGGCAATTCCACTATCTCAAGTGTAGCTGAGCTCGTGATGGTCTTTCTGATGATTCTTAAGCTAATTAAATACCCCATTTTTTCATGCTATTAACTGTTTTATCACATAATACCAAGAAATCTAGATTTAGTTTATTGTGTAATAAACAAAATAGGGACATCCAGACACTAAGATATGAAAAAGCTACTCAAGTGTCTATTAAGGATGGTGCATGTGATAAATTTATGTACACTACCCATGTTCATGTTTCCAAACGAGTAAGCAAAACACCACACCCATCTACACACGTTCAAACCATCTGCTCTAAGTGGCAATAGCAGTTTCTTGGCAGTCACTTGCAACAATTTCCTGGATAGCAGCTAACACTGTGAGAGTGAATAAACTATCATGTAAGTGTCCCCAAATCCAGGGACCTGAAGCACAGAAGATGCTCTCAATTATAGTGATAATCTCAACAATTCTGTCACCCAGGTTCCAGTCTCCTAGCAAATAAAAACAATAAACAAAACAAACACCTAACAGTTTAGTAAGAAAGGCAAGGGCAAAGGGATTGCCAAGGTAGATAAAAGATAAAAGTAAGCAGTGATACAAAGGAGATAGGTGCATTATAGCAATGCAACTAGAGCTAAAACAGCAACATCATGTCAAGGGGACATTAACACAGCTGACACCCCAATGTAGGGCATCAGGAAAAGAATGATATATATTACTTAACAGAAGCAGTAGCATAGCTACTTACTGTAGGTGTAGCCAAGCCTGTCCAAGAGAGAACAGTAGCTACTATTTCTACCACCATGTAGTGAATTCCCTCTCCGTTGTTCTGGGAAACAGCCAGCTGTAGCAAGGGGCTGAGCCAGTGCTTTGCATAAGGGCGAAAGACCTACAGAGAAAATTTAAATACCAAATATAGATAACTGCGTTCAAGACTAAAGTATTAACACACAAATATATTCTCCATCAGCTGACAATTTATGACTTCATAGAAACCTAAAACAGTTGTTACTTCCATTTACCAAACTCAGTAAGATCCGATTTACATTGAATCAGCTCAAGGACACCTAAATATTCAATAAACATAGATTATAATGTATCTCATTACTTAAAATTCAACAACTCTGTCCTGAGTAATATGTAGCTATAGAAAATTATTTTATACACATGTGTAAAAATATAAGAAATAAAGTTATGAAAACCAGAAGGCACAAGTACTTAAGTATTTCAATTTCTTCCTATGTTCTAAGTCTCCTTTATAAACACATTTTAAAGATCTCTGGAATCTAAGTAAGAATATCCACACACCAAATTAAATTTCATTACTTTAAAATTGCAGAATGTCACTTTGGTGGAAAAGATTATAAATGAAACTATCTTCTAGTCTTCCCATCTTCTCCTTTCCAAGGAGATGCCCATAAGATCAAAACTATCTACCATACTCTGTGTATATCTCTAGTTTTACTATAAACTATACACATGTGAAATTCTTTATCATGGTATTATAGTATAACAAACACCTGAAGGCTGAAATATTAAAAATGAATGCAAATATAAGTTTGTTCTGTAAGGCGAAAACTGTCTGGGTTACCTCCTTTTGGAGGCCAGAACCCTAAGCGTTCCTTCCAGTCTACACTTGATCTTAGCCAAAAGGTCAAGAAGCGATGCATTCTAGTCTACAGATACAGACACCAGGCTCCAGGATCATGTCCAAGAAACCTCCACAGGCCCTCACTTTTAGCCTTATGAATCAGAGTGGCAGTGTAACAGGCTTTCCTGTCAGTTCTGAGAAATCAACCAATAGTGCCCAGCTCTTCTGTGGCAGCTATTAAGTCAGCACTTGGAAGAACATGAGCTAGAAATCATTTGTGGTCCCGAATATTATGGACTGTATGCCCCCCCAAATCTGTTGTTCTCCAAAGAAGCTTTCAGAAAATGACCATATTTGGAGACAGGTTATTTCTTTATACTTTTCTTTATATTTATATTTCTGTATGAGGACACACTAAGTCCTTATAAAAAAGAAATTTAAAGACAGAAACACTAAGGAGGCAGTATGAACATAAGAACACCAACCCCATGCAGAGAATGCCTGAGACCAGTACAGGATCAGAGGAGCCACACTTGATCTTGGATGTCTGGCCTGCAGAGCCATTGTACAAGCCTCACTGTATCTTGGGACAGTAGTACTTCTACTGGTGGGAGTACACCTTTCTGGTATATATTATATGAAGAAAAACTAATGTATTTACATATTACCTAGATAAAAATAGCTATTTTTCATAAATTAACAGAAATATTTTATCTGCTACAGTAAACAAAGAAGGCTTGCAGCCTTAGAAAGGTGCCAAACATGCCGTATAGAAAGTTCACCTCTAACTGCCAATACTAATTGACATGTTTGACAAAAGCATTCTGAAGAACTGTATAAATGTGTTCAGGTGATTTATTGCAAGAACAACAATTCCATGTTCTATTTCTTTAATACTTCCGTTGTTGTGGTGTTTTCAAAGTAGATGCTTAAAACTGTGAGGACTGTTAAATTAAAAAAAATAAAATTACATACCTCTTCCGTATTCATAACAAGCTTGGCTAAGAAGAGACGGATATTTAATGGGACTGATGTATTTTCTAGTTTTTCATGAAGAAATTTCATCCAAGGAGGAAGATCTTTTGGTTTCGAATCCTGAAGTAAAACACATACATACTCTGAAAAGTGGAGTAAAAGAACATCCTAGAATCTGTCTCTTTAATGTGCAATGTGGTTTAGTCAATATGAAAAGTTAATCCCTGAAGTAACACCAATGGATAACATTGAGAAAAACCTAAGATTAGGAGAAAAATACCTCTTCTCCCCTGGGTGTAATCAGATTTCTCTGCATGTGCTTAATCAGGGCTGTCATGGTAGCCATGCACTCGTGTTGGTTGAGCTCATCCATCTCTAACTCCAGGATGTCACCTTGGGTCACGGGATCTTTTTCCTAGAAAAAGAACCAGAAATGCAGACGTCACTGACAAATGACAGTGGATACAAGAAGCTCATTTAAGCGATAATAGCTCAAAACAATAAAACTTAGCTAAAACTAATAATTTGGTAATAATATAAAATATACTTTGGGATGTTTTAGTACAGAACTAAAGAGTGAACAGAACTTCAGGTTTTCCTTACAGTCCAAGCACATAAGCCCTCACTGCCATTTGCCAAGGCAGTTTGACCACCTCTGCTCTCTTGACCTCAGCGCTATCGTTATGCTCATTCCTGTGAGGTCTTGACCTTTAACTGATGAAATCTGATTGCTGAGTTAACAATCAAAAGACCTGGCCTACATCTTAGAAGTTCTCCAAATCAACATTACTATTCCAGGGCAACTGAGACTGACAGAAAGCCCGATTCCCTAATAATTACTAGGCACAACAGTAGCCTGCATTATAAACTTTAACAACACTCTTAACATGTGAAATGTGATCACCCGTCTCTGAAAATGGCCAGTGGAAGGTTTACGATCTTGAAAGCTATACGAGTAGCTCTGAACTCCAGTTGAAAAATCAAATTGACTCATTTCTTCACTTAGGCTACTCTCCGTGAAATATGACAATGAAGACATATAATGAGGACTACCTGAAAAATAAACAGAAAGGAAATATATTTGTACTCAAATACAACCAGTAAGAAATGTTTCTCAAAACTCAAATAATATTGAAATTAAAGGATACTTCAGCTAAGGGTTTCATCAATCCTGCTCTTTCAGTCCATTGTACAGATAAGCAAATGGAACCCAGGAAAAAGCTCCCTTGCTTTTTCTACTATGGACTAGTTACTCTCTACTGTCACAGACAAACAAATCTAGTTAAACTGGATGTAATTTTTAATAGAAATATCTATTAAAATTTTAATGTATATTCTGTTCATCAAATATAACAGATATAGGAAGAAATATTACTGAAAAATAGCTAATACAAAATATGTCAGGAATTTAGAAAATAGGTTCAGATTTTTATTTTCAAATAAAAATGATAAAAGTTATAAAAACAAACAAGCATTTAAGCACATCAAAACAAGGAGCATGTGAAAGGACAGAAGATAAAGTTTAATCAGAGGGACCGGGGACAGTCTCTTTGACAAGCTGATAGCAAACAAAATGCTCCAAGGCACATTATTGCCTCCAGCTGAGATTATTGGAGGGTCAAAGCAAGTCTAGGGCCAATAGACAGACAGGACTGCTGTGGCACTGGAGTGGAATGGGGAGCAGAGGGAGTGGCAGGTGTGCCGTGTAGCAGGTCAGGGGCCTTGGCAGCCCTGTTCTAAGGCAAGTGCAAGAGGGTGGGAGTTTAGGAAGTGGAGTCAGGACAGGGTTTACATTTAACCCAGAATATAATTAATAAAAATGCAAGTTATGTTCAAATAACAAAACACATTAGCTGCCACATGAGAAAAAAGTAACCAAATTAAATTTTAACATTTTGGAGTGATTAAAATAGTTTTTATTAAAAATAATGCATTGCTGGGCATGGAGGCATACACTTTTAGTTCCAGAACTATGAGAGGTAGAGGGGGTGGATTTCTGTGAGTTTGAGGCCAGCCTGGTCTACATAGTGAGTTACAGGGCAGCCTGGACTACAATACCAAGACCATGTCTCAAAATAAAACAAAAAAAATTATAAATCATTATTATTACATATTTGCATATTGTGTTTGTGTGGGGGATGGATATGTGTGTGTAAGCAAGTGTGTGCCATGGTTTATGAGTGAAGGTCAGGGAATATGTTTTTGAAAGAAGGATCTCTCCTTCCACTTTGAAAAGACAGGTCTCCTTTCTGCTGCTGCATTGTGTACTGCATGTCAGCTGGCCTGTGAGCATGGGGGTGATATGCCACCCCACTGTGGGAGTGCTGGGATGGCAGATGAGCACCAGTGCATCCAGCTTATTTATATAGGTTCCAGGGTTTAAACTCAGATCATAAGTTTTATGAAGAAAGAACTTTTTATTCACTGAGTCATTTTGTTGGCCACTCTCTTTGTTTTCATTTTAATAAACAAGTATCAACTACTAGAAGCATTCCAAATCACTCTGAAAGTGTCCTACCTGAAGTCCCATTTGCTGCATCCCTGGCCTCTTTCCTAATTTCAATGTACTTTTTCTTTCTTTCCATTGGAACCTATTAGGTAAAACAAACACACCATTTAAAATGTTTTAGATTCATGGTCACATCTTTTTTGTTTTAGTAATATTCTAGACCCTCCTCCCATTATTAACTAAAAAAGACATTTTTTGTGAAATTTAAAAGTATTCAAAACCATTCATAAAAAGAACTGTGTATGGTGTTTTCAAGTCCAGCCTTTCCCATAGATGTCCCCAAACCTAACTGAAACACTTAGCTTGGGTATGATTCTCTGCTTGTTTTTACAAGCCTGTATGATTGACAGTTCTCATGTGACCTTTGAGTCTAAGCTTTCTCAGCTGTATAGCTATGATTTACTATAGCACCTTATTGTGCTTTGCAGGTAACATAGCAAGTGTTCATGCTTAGATAAGCCTGGGCAATTTGTTATTTTTGTTTTCATTCTTTCAACGCATGCCCAGGGTAAAACATTCTATTTTCATTCCTATTATTCCAAATGAGGCCATTCGGGAACACGGATGAGACACTCTGAGATGGTCAACAGCTGTGAGGGAAAAGAACAACCCATGGAATATAATTCTAGTGCTCTGCCCACTTTCCTACTTGCAATGTGATGTGAAAGCAGCAGCCATCATCTTCTCACCCACTGCTGAGGCTGCAAGCAGAGCCTAGATAACCAAATAAATCCCACCTTCTGCAGCAAATCTTCCAGCTCTTCCTCCGACCTCCCCTTTGTCCAGGGTACCCAGTCAGGGCCAGACTCATCAGTATGAATCTTAATTCTTTTGTTGGAGAAAATTACTCAGAAATCAAATTCTTTTTATTGATACTTTCTTTCACAATCAAGAGAAGGAACAAGTAAATGCTGATGAATGCTGGTAGAGTCATGTGAAAGGACACTTCGAATTGCTAGACTTTACAGTTGTCAGTTTCATAAGAACACAAAACTACCTGATTTTGGAGTTGAGAGCAAATGAATACTTAGCATGTTCAAAATAAAACCTGCTTTTTCCCTACAATATTTGATAATATTTTTAATTTAGAAACAAAATTGAAAATTTTACTTACCTCAACTTCTATAGGAAATGCATAGCAACGCTTCAGGTCTATCAAATTTTCAAAAATATACAAGTTCTATAAAAAGAAAAACCTATGTGAAAATATCTGACTTCATGAGTAAGAATACGAAAGGGATAATTCTATTCAATAAGTCACAGTAGACTAGGATGTGGATCAATTGACAGCACCTGCCAACATCTACAAGACTATGGGCTCTAACCTCAGCAGCATATAGAGTAGTAGATACCTGTAATCTCTTGGAAGGCTGAGGTAGGAAAATTCGAAGTCTAAGGTCACTAAGCTACACAGTGAATTTGAGGCAAACCTGGGATACATGAGAAGCCATCTCAAAGATACTCATTTCCATCTCCAATTACACACCCCCAAAATCAGAGAAGCACTTCAGAGGTAATCCCCTAATATTTAATATTATAGGAGAGTTGGAAATATAATATAAATTTAATTGGTAAAATTTTAACTGTTGAAATCCTACAATGTCAGTCAGCCATAGGGAACATCCCTGGGAACACTCACCTTTTCTGGTTTTTCGCTAAACAGAAAACCTTGGTAAAATTTCAATTCATTGAAGACACAGCATATTACAGAAATGGCACAATTGTATGCAGCACAATGATAAAGTCTTCTCTTCTCAAGCAACTGGCTCTCTCCTGCCATGTTCTCTGTAAAGGCATCATGGCATGACCTGCAGATGAGATTCAGGATAAACATCAACTTACTTAATATGGACGTTGATGTTTGAATCAATAGTTGTTAGACAATAAAACCTAATTCAATTCAGCTAATCTCAGGTGTCATGATTCTCCCAGCACAATACTAGGTCTTAGAAATATACAAACAAGCACATTACCATCTCATAGCACAGGACATGTGTACACATTTGATAACATAGTGTTAAGTGCAATAGCAAGCACACTCAGGATGAGGAAGCAAGAATATGGACCAACAATCTAAGGTGCTAACAAAAGACTTAAGGGAAAAATACCTGAGCTAAGGATTTTATTTGGTTTTTGTTTGCTTTTTAATTGGTGGAGTTATGGAGATTGTTAAGAGAAAGAGTCTCATAGTGTTGCTGAATGGGGCCTTTAATTCCTGTGCCTAAGAGCTCCCCTATTTATACAAGAGTCTCAAAAAGCACTATGGCCCTCCACATGCATGCCACTGACTTAAGCTGAACTTAATGTAAGTTAGCTAAAGCATAAATGTACATAGATATTATTAGCAGAGAGGAGGGGCACTTAGAAAAGTTGTGTGGCATATCACGAGGATGTAGATGCAATGAATGTTTGCAAAATGAGGGAAAGGAAGAAGGTATTCTCAGCAGAGTTTAGCTACCATACTAAGAGGTGTGTATTGCATCCTGCAGGGTGGGTTCAGTAAACCACTCAGATAGCCCCTGCTTTTCAAAGGTTTTCTTGAAACAACCATGCACATATATTTAGATATAATTTACGGCTTGTTCATATTATAGTATGAGACCTGCTGGAGACTACAAGGCCCACAGACTCAGCAATATTGGGTGAGCCCTGCTGCTGAAGACAATAGACTGAATTGGGCTGGAGAGATGGCTCAGTGGTTAAGAGTATTGCCTGCTCTTCCAAAGGT
>LOJH01057821.1:0-11498 GCA_001685095.1 Ellobius talpinus | reverse complement strand
GGCCAAGGCAGTTTCTTTATTAACCAATGAAAGTAAAACATAGATGACCCTCCTACATCAATAATGGATACTGAAGAAACTCCAGCTGTTTCTGTCTTTACTCACATTTTTTGGAAGTCACTTACTCGCACTTCTTGGGTCTCTGAGGGAGTTGAACACTAGATAGTTGTAGTTTTCCTTGTTTACCAGATGCAGAAAGCAAGTTATGATAGAAAGTAAATTAGGTTCAAGACTTTGGACTCACCAAGATAGGATAGAGTATTTTCTCTGAATTTGTCAAATGCAAATAGACTTGACATTGTTTATGCACTTGTTGCCTGTATATGTTGTATATAGTATTGTACTTATTGTATATAGCTTTTCTTATATTCTTTATAGTCTTCTTTTTTAGACAAAAAGAGGAAGTGTAATGGTATATTGTTTGTATTTTGATAAGAGTCAGATGGATCTCTCTTAGTTCAAGGCCACCCTGAGCTACACAAGATCAATGCAGAAATAAATCTAGGTGTTGGTGGCATATACTTTTAATCTGAGTACAAGTTTGCAGTTGCTTTTTCTGATCTTCAGGCTTTTTCATGAATTTGTATCCCAAACTTTGGGTGCCAAATGTAGCATGAATAATAAAATCCCAGAGTCAAAAATTGGGGTTCAACCCCCAAACCAGAAAAGCTAAGCAGCCAAGCCACTGGATAAGTCTTACCTCTACTAAGGCTGGTGACCACATATTAAAACAGACAGCATGGGGCCCTTGGGGGAGGATTGAAGGGAGGAAGGGAGAGACAGGGATGGGAGCAGAGAAAAATGTAGAGCTCAATAAATATCAATAAAATAAAAAAAAACAGACAGCCTCTTTCTCTTCTTATGTTATATTCCCTTTACTGCTGGGATTAAAAGTATGTGACTCCCTAGTACTCTGTCTCCCAAATCCTGGGGTTAAAGGCATGTGTCACCATTGACCTCTAGTGGCTTTAACTTTACCTCTGGTCTTCAGGCAAGATTTATCAAAATACAAATAATATATTTTGTAGAGACTCATAACTAGTCATACTTCTGATTTGAATAATTGATTATCCCTGTATCAGAGTAGTCCAATGTCCTAAATGGGAGAAAACAATCAAACATCTATATCATCCCTATCCAGGCTCAAAGATCATTGCAGAAGAGTAATGAGAAAAAGTGTAAAAGCTGAAAGAACGGGTGAAATGTGGTATACTTTTTCAGATGACACATAATTGTTTTACCACCATGAAATGAGATCAGGTCAGAATACTAACAGGAAAACTTCCCATGATTGGACCTTCTGGTGTCTACTTTTAGAACACTGATTCTCAGCCTTCCTAACTGTGATGGTTGGAACCCACAAGTTGAGAGCCACTGTTTTTGAAGGAATGGCTGGAGGTGGTAGTTAGATCCTCACTGAGATTCCAGTCACTCTATCTTGGACCAGCTGGATGAGGTCCCACAAGGTGCTAGAGAACACAGGAAACAGAAGATTGACTAAAAAGGGAACTCCATCAATGCAGTTTTCAGGAAGTTACCACCATTATTTGTTAGTCCTATCCAGATTTATCTGGTTTTATTTTATCTTACTTTATTTTATTATTATTTCAGATGCTTGTTTGTATTCTAATGAAACAAAAGATGTGAATTTGTATGGGTGGTGAAGTGGGGGAGGGTCTGTGTGTAGTTGGGAGAGGGGAAATAGTAACCGGACCTGTATGAAAAAATCTATTGAAAATTAAACAATTAAAAACTGAAAGGGAAAAAAGCCAGAACAAGACTATGCATGGTGACATACACCTAAAACTCTGGAGCCAATGGCAGCAGGATCTATGTGAGTTTGATGCCAGCCTATTCTACATAGGTAGTTTCAGATCAGGGCTTGCTAATGAAACCCTCTCTTAAGAGAAAGGAAGAAGTAGTAGAAGTAGAAGAGCAAGAGGAAGAGGAGGAGGAGGCAGCTCCAGTGCCTCGTTCATGACTTTTAATTACATGCCTTTAATTATAGTACTTGGAAGGCAGAGGCAGGCAGTTTGAGGTCAGCCTGCTCTACAGAACAAGCTCTAGAACACACATGGCTGTTACACAGAGAAACTCTTATCTCTAAAAACAGAAAAATCAGAGAGAGGTGGGGTGAAGGAAGGAAGGTGGGAAGGAGGGAAGGATAAAGAGAGAGCGTGGAGGTGGTGGGGAGGTAGGCTGGAAGAGCAAGTCCAATAGGATGGCTCACTGGGTGAAACACTTGGTTCAAGCCTGCCAGCCTGAGCTCAGTCCTCAGAACCCATGTAAATCTGGAGAAAACTGTTTCCACGTAATTGTCCTTTGCTCTCTCACAGTCTCATGCTGATCTCCACCAATTCCATATTGCTGGTGTGTATTGGCACACACAAACCCATAAATACACACATTATGTACAAAATAAAAGTATTTTGTTTTAATTTTTTATTTAAAAGTTTTTTCATTTACATAGTAACCACAGTTCCTCTTCCCTCCCCTTTTCCCACTCCCCCACCCACTAACTCCTAAGAAAGGGTAAGGCCTCCCTTGGGAAGTCAACTAAATTGAGGCAGGACCAAGCTCCTCCCTGCTGTATTAAGGCTGAACATGGTATCCCTCCAAAAAGTCAGTTCATGCACTGGGGATAAATCCTAGTCCCACTCCCAGTGGCTCCACAGACTGCCCAAGCCATATAACTGTCATGCACATTCATATGGCTTAGTTTGTTACTATACAGGTTCCCCAGCTATCAGTCCAGAGTCAGTGAGCTTCTCCTAGCTTGGGTCAGCTGTTACTGTGGGTTTCCCCATAATGATCTTGATCCCTTTGCTCATATAATTCCTCCACCCTCTCTTTGACTGGAATCTAGGAGCTCGGCCCAGTACTTAGCTGTGGATCTGTATCTGCTTCCACCAGTTACTGGCTGAAGGTTCTATGATGACAATTAGGGTGGTCATCAATCTGATTACAAGAGAAAGACAGTTCAGATACCCTCTGCATTATTACTACGAGTCTTAACTGGAGTCAACCTTGTAGATTCCTGGGAGTTTCCCTAGTACCAGATTTCTCCCTAATCCCATAATTACTCCCTGTATCAAGATACCTCTCTCCTTTCTCTCCCTCTCTGTCCCTCCCCCAACTCAGCCTTCCTGTTTCTTCATGTTCTCCTGCCCCCTTCCCTTCACCCCTCCGACAACCCTGCACTCCCAATTTGCAGACTAATTGATAGAATTAGACAAAAACCAGTGAGGTAACCCAGACCCAGAAAGACAAACACGGTACGTACTCACTCATAAGTGGATATTAGACAAAAGAAAAACAGTTTTAAAGGAGAAAAATTTGCCATAAAAGCCATCACAAAAACATATCAGAATCCCAAGTCCAGTTTCTGAGATGTGAATGGAATGAGAGGAGACTAGCTTCTTTCCTTTGAACTGAACTGTGATGTGGCTGAAGGTACTGGGCACTCAGGACCACAAGAAGGCATCCTACATTCCATGTACTTGTAATCGGGGAGCCTAATGAGGGACCATGCTCCAACATTTGAAACCAAATTCCCTCAGTTTCTGGTGTGAAACCACTTGTTATTTTAAGCAGTTTAGACAGATATTTGCATATACAAGCAAGCACATTCTTTGAACTGAAGCCCATGATATATCACTTAACCTTGAAGACGATAAACAGAGACAAATGAAGAATTGGCTATGACAAGATTTCTCAGTGTGTGCCCATGTATACAGACCAGTGAGAAAAAGATGCACTTGTTCAGGATAATAGCTGCCTTCTACTTCATTTACCTCTTATGAATTACTTTTGCTCTCAACTCCAAGTCAAGAAAAACATATCATATTTCCTAACTCATGTTATCAAGTAAGTACCAGGAGAGCTAATATTCATGGCAACTATAGAGATACGTGTCATAGAGGTGTGTGGCTCTGCTGCGGTAATAGGAGAGTAGAGGATTTTATTTGCTCTCTTTTTTTCCCACACTCTACTCAAGGCATTTCATTCATTCAGTCAGTCAGTGTTTTCTGAGGGTGTGTGATTGTGTGTGGTGTATGTACCTGTGCATTCTGAGTGTGCCCACCTACATGCTTATGGAGGTCAGAGGAGGACCATCAGCCATCAGTTGTCTTGTTCTAACATTCCCCACCTTATTCCCTTGATACAGGGTTTCTCACTCAACTGGGAGTTAGGCTGGCATCCAGCAAAACCTGAGCTTTGATTACAGGTACATATTCCATGCCTCAATTTTAAATGAGTGCTTAGAATCTCAACGTGGGTCTTAATATTTGCACAGTAAGTGTTCTTACCAACTGAGACATCTCTTTAGCCCTTACCAACTTTTTAAGGCTCCATCCACACCCATGCTTTAAAATTAACAGTGGGATTTAATGTCAAATAAGTATAATCTTATCCTCCAACAACTTACAAGTAGATGAAAAATTGGATTTATTAATGATTCTGCAGAAAGATATTGTTTGAAGTATGCTGATATTCATTTCTTCTCAATTCTAAGGAACAGCAAACATTCTGAACCCAAACTTTGTAGAGCTTAAATCCTAGCTGGGCCATGATGAGTATTAAACCTTGGCAAGCTATCTTTGACTAAAAGAATTCCCAAGTTTCCTATTGAATTCAAAATTCCAAAAGAATCCACAAAATGAAGCAGACTGAATGATCACCCATGCCCAGTAACTCATCACTCAGATTCTGTAAAGTCAATCAGTGAAGTCAATGATTCATCAAGCTGTGCCCAATTGGGTGTAATCATTTCTCTGGTCTGTCACTGGGGTCATATATGGAGCAAATATATATTTATTCATTTTACCTAGGCTGAGTAATTCAATACATCTCATGAGAGTTACTTAAAAATCTTAGGCATTTAAAGGGGTTATATAATAGAACATGAATGGAACTCTTCTTAAGTCTAAGTTCATTGGCATGATTATATCAGGTCATTCTTAAAAGTGAATGAAAAGACATAATTAATTTTACATGAAATGGGATGGGGTGCAGACAGATTAAAGGGCTGATTGGAGAAAGATTAATCAGGAGTGGAAAGTATATGATGAACTACAATTTTCAAAGCCATTACCCAGCAAGGTTTATGACCCAAGATATTTGGGCACCTAGCCCAAAGACTCTCATGCCCAGGAAACCCTAAAGCCACTTCAATCTATCAAGTATATATTTGGATGAGTGTAGACAATAGACCAATGGGTAATATCAAATGTAGCCAATATTTTCTCAGCTTGTCATATAACTTTACTTTTACCTATGGAAAATAACTTTGCATTTTGGTAATTCAATCAGTTTTGACCCTATTATATTTATTGTGAGAGATTCATCTTTCTGATATGGAATGCTTGTTTTAATAGCTTCCTCCCTAAAAGTAATTTACCTACTAGAAAGGTACCTTCAATGAACACAGGAACATATGTTTATAGTAACATAACATTTGTGAAAGAAAACATACCTCGGGATGCAACAATATAATTTGTGGAAAAGGACCACATCCAAAACAAATGTTTGTATACCAGAAAGTAAATGCCTTACTTTGTGATGCCTGCTATAAACTAAGAAAACTGTCATTACCTGTGATCCTTAAAGTATATAGGTCATAGTGGCCTCCCTTTTGAGGGAGACAGCTCCAAATCTGATTTTGTGTTTATCTGCAGTATTGACAAGCTTCTGAAAACATAATTCCACATAAATTCATTTTACCTCTTCTGGAACTACTATTCTGAATCAGATTGTTGTTTCTAAATATACATAACAAGTGACAATGCCATGTTTATGCTTTCTTCTCTCTTCAATTAGCAGCTTTTAAAAACCCCTTTATGATTACTAACAAACTACAAATATGTACTCTTCTCTTTGCACAAGGTTCTTACTTTTCATCTCCACCAAACATTAAGATACTGGGGTGAGATACTAGAGAAGGTAGTATTGAGATTTGCTTGGGTTTGCCCATACTGAATGATTCTATACTTAAGTGGCCACCAGTGTTCCATGTTAAATCAAAATGTGTCAAACTCTATCCTATGTGATTCCATGCTTATAGTCCCACATATCTAGAGGAAATGTTATTAGCTTCTAATTGTACAAGGGTAACCTCAGAGCTATTTACATAGGATGTTGTATGTGTTTTCTATATATGTTCATGTGCACTTGAAGGGCACAAATCAATATTGAGCATCTTCCTCGGTTTCTTGCCACCTTATTTTTTGTCTTGCTGAGTCAAAGACTCTGATTTGGCCATGCTGGTTGGCCAGCATGCTTTAGGAATCCACTTTTTATCCCCTCCCCCCAGTGCTGGGTTTACAACAGCTTTACCAATATTTTAGGACTCCACACTGACACCTCCCTGCTTGAATGACAAGATCTTTACTGGTTCACACCCCCAGTTTACAGAAAGAGCTCTTATTGGATAGATACAGGTTTCCTTGACCAGAACCATGCAACAGAGAGACCCTCAAACATATACTAATTGATAGATTCTTACCTGTTTTAAAGAAATTATTTCTTAAATGAGTTCAAATTCCAAGACACTGTGTATTTCAATTATGACACCAATCAATAAATGCAAATTTTTATTTAAGAAGCCAAACAATGATCCATTACAGAGTTTCTGATCAAACAATTAGTCTCAAAAATTAACTCCATACATGTTGAGTATAAGTGATTCAAATAGGCACATATCTTGAAACAAATCAAAAACTGTTTAAAAGATCCCACTGAGAGTATGTGGCAATATTCATTATCTTATCAAGACCGTCTCAGATGAATGGTGTTTTGTGTGTTTGTGCATGTGTGTGTGCCTGTGTATGCATGTGTATGTGTGTATGTTTGTGCATGTGTGTGTGCCTGTGTATGCATGTGTATGTGTGTATGTTTGTGCATGTGTCTGTGTTATGGAGAAGGAGACAGAATGATGAAGGGAGGGAGGTAGGGAGGGAGTGAGGGAGGTGAGAGAAAGGGGAAAGATGGAGGGAAGGAGGGAGGAGAGAGAGAGCAGAAGATAACATACAGTGTCATCCTCAGGAATGCCATCCACCTGTTTGGAGACAGGGTCTCTCATTGGCCAGAAGCTCTCCAATTAGTTTAGACTAGCTGGCAAGCAAGCTCCAGAGATCTACTGGTCTAACTCTCTTCAGCACAGGGATTGAAAGTATCCACTACCATGACTGGAATTTTTATGTGATTTCTGGGGATTGACTTTAGAGCCATAGGGCACAGGCTTTACTAATCTAGTTATCTGTCCAGCCTTCAAATAAATGAATCTTTGCAGAAAACATCACCTAGTTATCAGTTTATCTCAAAACGAATTAATCTTAGGCATTTTAAAATTTGGGTGAAGGGATGTAAGTGTAGGAGAGATACTGCTTTGCTTATTTTATTGCTTTTATGATTTTCACTTCTTGCCCTTAGCATCTTACTTTGCTTGAACCCATTAATCCATTCAGAAATTTTGCTATCAGTCCTATTCTTGAACTGTTTTCAAAACATTTTGCACAATTTCTTTTATTACAAGGTTTTTGGGAATTTAAAGAAACTAAACCACCATTAAATCAAACCATACTCTCACCAGTGCTGCTCATAACCTGCCAAAAGATTCATGCTTCCAACCATAATTCTAGTTACACTGGCTTTCAGGGGTGCCTCTCCACACTTCTGTGATATGTTGGGCCTTCTCGGTACTGTTAAAAGGTATAGTACATATGTTATTTCTTCTATTACAGAGTATAAAGACTATGAAATGACATTGTTCCACTTTTCTGGCTCACCCGCCAAAGGCTATATAGATCCTACACAGATGTACACCTAAACTGGAAATATTCATTAGCGACATTTATTACTAGTGAACTACTTCAACTATTTCACTAGTTCATACTTGGCCACCCAATGCTTGAGGCTTCCTTTTCCTTGCTAGGTGTCAACCTTCTTTTCCTCATTAACACATTAGCCTTCAAAGCACAGCAGTGCATTACTAATCTTTCCTGTGTGGTTGGTTTGGGACAACTTTGGAGATTCTGCTTGCTATTTCCTGTGCTTGCTGGAATACTTGCCTTGGAGAGCAATGGGAGATGAGTTGCTAAAATTGTTTTTTTCAATGTATTACTGCCTTTAAACATATGATTTTAAGATAAAACGTATTATAAGCTTAATTGAGTAAATATGAAGGAGAAAAATTCTTAAAAGACTTTCCTACATACTACTTAAATGAGAAAAATTTCTGAAATTCAAACATAGCAAGCTCCATTTGCTCAGCGATGAGGTACTTGCACCAAGTCCCCCACGGCCTTTGGTGTACAATTTTTTTTAAAAAAGAAAACTACTTCTAAGGTATTGATTTGACATTAAAGTTTGTTTATTTAAAGTAACTACTGAACTTAAAAAAGTAATTTGAATTGTAAACATTGAAGTATAAGCCAGTTTTAGGATCACATTATTGTCTCACAGTTACAGAAATGTGAATCACATTTCACTTGGGGATTTAGGTTCTTCTACAATCTGAACACTGAGCTACTGCACTCTTGATAGAAGTCATAAGAAAAATGCAAATCTTCATTTCTGGCACAAAGGTTCCAGGAAATGATACACTGCCAGGAAATCACTCAGTCAGCTGCTTTCTGTTTTGGTTAACCAGGTAGTTTAAAAGGCTTCAGATTTCAGAAGCAGAACTAGAGGGTTTGTTGAGGTATACTTTGTGGCAGGTTCTGTGGCTTTTTCTCTCGCCCCAGAACTAACCATGGCATTGAGGATGGATAGGTATAAATCACACTTTCTTATCAGGTAGCAGTTACCATAGGTGATCAAATATCACCTATTTTGGCGTCTAGAAAATATTTGGGTATGGACTGGCATGAATTTCACTAGTCCAATTTTGCAGTTTGATATTCGATCAATGTTATTGTTTTAAATCTCTTGTAATTTACTTACAGCAAATGACTAAATTTGAGATTATCACTTGATGACTTTTATTTCTCAGTTTGTAGTGATAGAAATGTGAAAATGCAAGTATTAGCTATCAATGTTCTTTACACTTTGTCACATTGCTTTGTTTAATACCTGGAAGGGCATTTTATATAGTTTAATGTAGGACTGGGAAAATATTCAATGCTGTCTGATGGTCATAGTAATAGCTAGATAATAAAATTCAGAACTCAGCCAATCATGGGGACAGAATTTGACGCCTACTTAGAAGTATTAAAAAAATAACTCTCTACAGTACATGAGTATTGGAGTTCAGTCCTGTATTCAAACTAGTAAATATATTGTTTAGTAGGTTGTAAAAACAGTTATCACACATATTTGGGACTTTAGAAAGGGGGAATAAAACATCTGAGGTTTTCTCCTTTTCTTCTTATATAGAGAAAACCAGTTTAACAAGGGGGAAAATCACAATTGGTCTCCAACTGTGGATTTATTATGAAAAAGAATTGGGTGGCATTTCCCCCTTGATCACTGTAGTTTTCCTTTTGTATGCAGGTTGTTCAACCTTAGTCTGGGCTATAAAATTCATTATGTTTTTTCTCTTAATCTAACTTTGCTTGGAAAAAATCACCTACATTATTTTTTTTCTTTGGAAAAGCTTATTTAGGGCCAATTTATTTGAAAGTCACTTGTAAAGTAATTTATAACAGGATTCTATACTCCATGCTATAAATCTGAATACAGATACTGTCCAAACTGTCTTAAGAGTAGTGTCTGAATTCACAGTAACAAAAGTTACAAAGTTCGTGCAAAAGATATTGTACACCATTGAAGTACATAGAGCTTGCTATAAAGTTTATTTATAAAGCTGCATGTCTCATTGAAACTATGATGTGCTACATTAAAAGCCTCTGATTAAAGTTTTTCGAATTGTAAAACTGGAGTTTTAGGTTGTAATGGCATATATGTGATGGATGTAAATGGTGGAGGAAATCATTGGGATCTTTCACACAGCATAATTTCTTTGGAGCTCTTCAAGTTTTCCAAGGGTCATAAAGTAAACCCGGCTGTGGTGATTGCTCAGTGTAGATGTAAAGAACAGCTTTAAAGAAATAAAGAGAAAAGCATCATCAGTGAGTGACTTATCCATTTTAGCCAGATAATGAACAAAAGTGTTAAGTACCAGTTTATACCTATAATTTGATGTAATTAAAATATTAAGCCATCTTGTTTGGAATAATTTTTCTTTATTTTAAGAAGCATAAGTTTGATTAGTTTGGAACTTAAATTGCATGTTTCAAGGTAACCTTTTCACCATAGTCTGGAGAATTACAGTTCATATATTTTATTAATTTGGCTTTATGTTTACTTTTAAAATTTATTCTTTGAGACTTTCATACACCTATACAACGGATTATGATCACATGATCACCCACTCAATTCCCTTTGGATTCCTTCAACATTTTTCCTCCCATCTTCATATTCTCTTTTCAAAATTTATAACCCACTGGGTCCAATCAGGGCTAACCATATGTGCACAGGTGTGAGGCTGGGAACCTACAAGTGCCTTCCCCAAAGAATTATGCTTCTACTTCCCTTAGCAGCTACCAACTGCCATATAATATTTATTATTGATGGTTTTCAGTGGCTGAAGTGCCTTATTAGTTTTGGTTAACAACACTTTCCTTTAGCTGAGGACATACCAAACTGGATTGGAAAGCCCACAAGACCTCCACTCTATACAAAGAACTACAGGCAACTGAGGAAATCTGAGAGCTAGAAGTGGGAGAGGTGCTTTTCCACCAGGTAAGACCACACCAACTAGTTGTCTAGTGCCAAAAAGCCAGCCCTGAATACATACATACAAGTAACACTTTGTGGACTGAACAGGTTATATTTAGGAATATATGCATATAAAAATTATGATGCAATAAAAATTAGTGAAAAGGGGACTATGGATTTGAATGGCTGGGAGAAGTAAATGGGAGAGCTTGGAGGGAAGAAAGGGAATTAAAATTTCTACTTTTTATGATATCAGTTCATTTCACTGAAGTAAAAAAACATAAAAGGTAGAACATTCCTATAACTTCTTAAATATAAGCACAAGTGGCAAGTGACAGCAAAAATTCTTTCCTTGTATTAAAAAGACAATTTGAATTAGAATAAATTTGTTTTTATTTTTTGAGATTATAATTGAATTGCAACATTTCCTCCTTTCCTTGGTATAATGAGTGAAACCCAATGGAATAGAGAGGAACATGGTGTACAAACGTGGGTTTTCCATAATAAAGAAAATCAGAACAGAATAGACATAAATATCAGAAGGAAGTCAAAGCTTTCTTCCATCATTCAAAGTTATACTTAGTAGGGCATGGTGACAATGAACAAAGAGTAGGCAGCTAACTTTAGCACATTTCACGTGCCGAATCCTCTGTAAGATGCTTACTACATACTTGTAGAAGAGATTTATTTTCTTTTCCCAAACAGTAATTAGTAGGTCCATCTTAGAACTGAGCTCCCAAGGTCCAAATGAGGAGCAGAAGGAAGGAGATTATGAGCAA
>LOJH01057820.1:0-11498 GCA_001685095.1 Ellobius talpinus | reverse complement strand
ATCTATCTATCTATCTATCTATCTATCTATCTATCATCTATCATCTATCTATATTTACTGTCTCTTTGACTAAGCTCTATCTATTGCATGTCTATATCTCTATGTCTAAGCATTCTAGACAGAGAGATATACTAGACATAGAGTATTACTTAATGTTTTTGATTCATCAAGAATTATCACTATCTATGTTCATTGTATGTCAGAACCTACTCTGACAGGAATCAACAAGGGGTACCTCAGATGGGGCATGAGGTTATAGGAAATGGCAGATTAAGAGAAATGGAGAGAGAAAACATAGGATAGAGTAGGAGACTGAAGGTAAATACAAACAGCACCGAGTTTATTTTTCAGACAGCACGTATACTAATTACAGGCAAAAGGCAGAACAAAGAGCAGTATAGTCAACTAACCACCTCCCTGCACTGTCCTTGGGAGGAAACTCAAGCAGGTGCATTCATCTCATTCAAATAAGCAACTTCTAACCTCTAATGAGGAGTGTCCCTGACTGGCATACACCAGCCCAAATCTTAACAGATAAGTGTTCTTTTATCTGGTCAACAAATGCTCTTTCTATGGGCTAACACAGAAGTTACTCACAACCCTCACGGTTACTGGGAAAAGCAGAGCAGGCAAGCTTGAACTCAAACGACTTTTTTAAGTCAGTAATGACTTCAGATGGAAACTGAGTTGCATGTGAGCTACCACAATTGTATATTAATATAACTTTTGAAGTCATGATAAGATCAACTGTATGAGTGAAAAATGTGTAAATAATTGTATAACTAGTTTTTATTACTATCATAGCTTAAATTACCAATGAAGATAAACCTGGTTGAAAAATACAAATTAGAACAATACAATATGAATGTACATTTTTATAGTTCATAGATAGATATCTATATGCATTTGATATTTCTCTAGGTAGAATTTTCTTTTATTAAAAGAATAAACCAAATTTGAATTTTTCTGATGATTAGACACATTTTTATGTTCATGACTTAAATCAAATTCTGTTGAATATCCTATTCAAGAATCTGGAAAAATCCTTTTTTGACATCTTAAAGGAATGAAAATTTAAATGGAAAAAAAATCAGTCCCCTTTATAGTGCTCAGTGGCCTAGAAGAAAGCTTGAGATGTCAACCTGGACCTCAGACAGCACCCCAGACCATGTGGAAAATTGAATCCCCTCTGGTTTTAAATTGTCTTTTCAAGTTAATGATGGACTTCCAAATAATTCCATTTACTTATCAATCATTTGTGGTCTTCTTTTTCAAGTGACACCTTTGTACTCCCTTATATTATTTTAACCCTTGCTCTAGATGTCATTTTCATTTCCAGACATTTCCACAGAACTGAGAAAGACTATGAAGAACAAAGTATTGCCTTCACTCTGGCAGATGACCCATATTAATAGGCATTCGAAAAGGACAGCAAAAAAGGTAATGCTGGTTTTGGTGAATGGTGCCCTGTCGTAGAGACAAAGACTTCCAGATGAACTCAGTGTGCTTCAATGGATGTGCATCTGGAAATATGTGCTGTTAATCCTATGAAAACTATCTCAGGATTTCAATTTAAGTAAGTCTTCAGCAGTGACACCTGTGACTGTTAGCTATTTGCCTAAAATTGATTAAACAATGCCAGACTTAGTCTGTGTTTTCTTTTACTATTCAATGTCATTTTTTTTTCTTTCAAGAGGATTTGGAACTCTGACATGTATGCAGCATATGTTTCAATACTGTTGTGATAACAGCAGTATCTATGCTGTCAGTAATCGGAGTTTAATTTGGCACCAAGAACTATACACGATGCATCTAATATGGTTCTTCAGATAACAAGAAACAGAATTATGTACTCCATGTCCAGTAAAAGAAAATTCAGAAGACTAAATTTCAGAATATTGATCCATATGATTTTTGATCTTTTTAACTCTTAATGTTCTCCTTATTTTTTCATAGAACTATGTATTTATAGTATCAAAGTGACTTCAACTGCTCTAGGAGAAATATCCTCATACAACTGTTTTCAAACATTAGAAGAGGGAGAACAATTGGCTGGCATACTCAAAAGTATTTTTAATAGAATATAAAGAAGTCAGACATATATTAACAGGACTCTTAGGTCTCACTGCTCAGAACTGAGTCCTGTGACTATTTCAGTATTTATTTTTAACAGAGACAATGGAAATAATGATTTCCATCCATCTAAATCTACCCTCTGGTGTTGAGAGGAGGACTCACTCAATATTGATTAAAACATATTGTCTTAGCTTACTCTTCCTCTTGGGTTGCTGGGTATTGAGTGAAGTACCTCTTAGTTACTAGGCAAACACTCCATGTGCAAATGCCCAGTCCTTGACACCCTGATTCATAAGCAAATAATAACAAAAATGTGGAGAGTGTGGAGTAGTTTTACATAGACAACCATAGGTCTCTATCACATTGGTTTTTTGTTTTGTTTTGTTTTCTCAGAATATTTGGCCAAGATGTAGTGAATAAGAGACTGCAAAACATCCAGCCCTGGAAAAAGGAATGAAAAGTGAGGCTTCATCCCTAGAAGTAGAACTATTGGTAAATATTAGCAAATATTAGCTGCTCAGAGAGGAAGAGTCAGTTTTCTGTAAGTGTAGTCCCTTGCAGGTGAATCATGCTCTACTAGGGGCAACACTTTCAAGAATATTTGAGATGAAAAGATTGACTTTGATAAGTAGGGAGATACAGAGTTGGGAGGAAAGAGAAAGGGACAGGAGGAGGGAAGATGAAAATGATCAGAACAGATTATGTGAAAATTCTCAAAGAACTAATGAATAATTTAAATGATTAGTCTTTATAAAGTTGTATTTATAAGACCTTAAGAAAATTTTAGTAGAGAATTTGAGATTATAAAATTATTTATGTTTATTCTCAGTATGTCAGGAATCTGATGGAGAGTGGCTAGTTTAAGGCGTGCCTTCATTACAGAGTGAATTCAAAGCCTGTTTGTCTAGCCTACTGAGACCTTTTCTCCTCAACAAAAATGAAAATATATCTAGGAATGTAACCCATAGTAGGAATGCAAACAAAGTGCTAGGGATTAGTGTGTTCAAGTCTCTGAATTGAATTCTTTGCACTGTGAAATTAAATAAATAATATAGTCTTCTGAGATGAATAATCCTGACTTGCTGAGTATGAGAGGAAATTCTAAAAGGTTGAAAAATAATATGTCCAGGATTTAAGGAAGAATTGCCCTTTTGTTAACTAAAGTCTCATTTCCACTGAAAGGGGGGGAATCAAAGAAATAGAGATTCTTTTTTGTCTTTCTCCTCTCCCCTTTGTGGTGTTAAAAATCAAACCTAGGGTCTCATGGTTGCTGGGAGATTGATCTGTTGCTGAGTTAAGCCCGTATCCCTGAAATGGATTTCTTACTTTGTTCAACTTGAGTTAATTTCAATAGCCAGTGTCATATAACTGTCTCTAAGCCATACCTAAAAATAAAAGAAATTCTCAGTTTATTCATATATTATGAAACTAAAGTTATATAAATATGTACCTGTGATGCATGAACTTTTCATTTTTGTGTAAATGTAACAGCTAAGCTAGAGAGTTGGCTCAAAGATTAAGAGTACTTGTTCGTAGCATGAGGGCCTGCTTATTGGGGTTTTTGTCCCACCCAGTCTCCCAGCTGTTTAGTCCCAGAGAAAATCACACAGAGAGTCTACATTAGGTTGTAAATTGATTGACCCATTACCTCAGGCTTCTTATTAACTCTTGTAACTTACATTAACCCATTGTTCTTATCAGTGTTAGCCACATGGCTCAGTACCTTTTCAGTGGGGCAGGACACATCTTGCTACTTCCATGGTCTAGGCAGGACTGCAGAAAAGCTTCCTTCTTCCCAGAATACTCCTGTTCTCATTGTCCCACCTCTACTTCCTGTCTGGTTGTCCTGCCTATACTTCCTGCCTGGCTACTGGCCAATCAGTGTTTATTTAAAGTATAATTGACAGAATATAGAATTGTCCCGTACCACTTGTTGCTATTGAGGAGGAACTGGGTTTGAGTCCCAGTACCCATACAACAGCTCACTGCCATCAGCTCCAGTGCTAAAGGATCTAGACTTATCCTCTGTCCTCAGAGGGCACCCAGAAAGCAGGTGATCACATATTTACATGTAGGCCAAGCCCTGCATGTAAAAAATGTGTCTTTTCTTTAAAAATCTACTGATAAAACATCCTCATCTGCCACTCCTATCTTTTAGTTCCTTGTCACCATTTTCTCTTATGACAGAGCCACACCTATTTCTATACCATTCTCTTATTAGCTAATGCTAGGTAATAGGTTCACACAGCTGCTGACTGCCAATCCCATTATAATTGTCAGAAAATAACAACTCTTAAGAGAAGAAATTGAAAGTGAACTTCCATCCAGAGAAACAACTGCATCTACATTGTGTATTAGCAGCTTCTTTTCTCACAGACGGCGATACAGATTTCTGTTGCATCCCTGTACCTTGCAGAAGAATTGAGCACTTTGCACATAATTAAGCACTTGTCTTCACTTTGCTTTCTGAAATTTTGATGTGTGGAATTTTTTTATTTCTAGCATGCACTAACTTCAATGCTCAGACAATAATGCTGGTCAATGAAATTCGTATGGGAGGGATGCAAGGCCATATGTTGCACTTTCAATCATGTAGCTCCTCAGAATAACTTTGTGTACATTTCCTCCTTTTCCTGAGGGATCATTGTCTACTGAGATGCATCTTAAAGGTATCATATAAAAAAGAACTGCAAGCATGGTAACTGGCTGGCTACAGTCACTGTAAAAGCAAGGTTATAAATTTATCTGCAATGTAAATGTCAAATTATTTGATACTTGAAAGAAAATTGCAAATAAAATCATAGACTTTTTAGCTTTTCTTGAATGTTTAAGAATTAGTAAGGAGAAAGTAAGGACCTTGAACATGAAGTTATACTGATGTAATAGACATGCATTTTTCTAAATACTAGACACATCATCCAACTGATTGTTAATCTTATTGAATGAAATCCTCATGCCTACTTATGGGTAAAGTTGTAGAGGGCCCAAGATCTTTGTGCTCTAGGTAAGCACTCTGAAAACCAGGACTGTAATACCCATAGGGTTGCCTCTTCAAAGAAAGAGATGCATAACTTCTTTTCTGCCCAGAAGGTTAGGAATGAATATGGTTAATAGCTTGGTGACCTTTGTACTATATGTATGTCTAGGCCACATCTGGCTCCTCCTGCCCCACCTTTATGTTTATCTCCCGTCTGCTCCCTAGACCCTTATCTTGAGCAGTATTTCTTAGTCAATAGAACAGCTTTATGAAAGTGGTCACATGTACTTTGAGAAGAGCTCCAATGTCTTAAGTTTCGCTATACACACAGAATTCAATTGGTTATCACCAGGAAATTTTTTCCAAAGTTGTGCTGTACTCATATATGACTAAAATAAACTGCTCTATGCCACACTTTAATGTTTGAATCAACACGGGTTCCTGGGTAGTGACGAACTGCCCCTCCCTCGTACCTTATGTGGATTGCCACTCTACTGGCCTTAGTGTTTGCAAAGACTCTCACGTGATGTTATTAAGACTAACTGATAAGAAGGGTGGTGGTGGCATACACCTTTAATCCCAGCATTTGTGAGGCACAGGCAGGCAGATCTCTGTAAATTCAAGGCCAGCTTGTCTATAAGAGGTAGTTCCAGAACAGTTAGGACTGTTACACAGAAAAACTCCGTCTTGATAAAAACAAAAAACAAAAAAAAACAAAAAAAAATAGGGAATTAGCTGATAAATGAGTCCCACTTGTCTAAGCATCTATGAGAGCAAGAACTTTGGAGGTGAAAAATAATTTTTCTATTGCATAAAAAAGAAAGGTATATAGCATGAAAATAGATTTCTAAATCACTGTGGAAAGCCAGATGTTAGGATACATTAATTAGTACAGCCAAAGACTACATGAATTAAAGGTATTGTGTTAGTAGGGTATTCATTCTCCAAAGTCCACAAAAGAGACCACAAATCTAAACAGAAGCAAGCCTCTAGAATTTAAAAAAATCTCATAGATTCCCTGAAGAGCAGTTAACAATGAATAGTTTTGAAAGCTATTAGAATTTGTTGTCATCTTTCATTTGAGTCATCTAATTACATTCCTGGGATATTTGTACCTATGTTCTATGTTGAACATTCTTGATTTGTCACTCTTTTTATGGATCACTAACTCAATCAGAAGCAGTGGCATTAGACAAATCCTTACTCTGAGCAACTGTAAATACACTGGGGAGATGGTCCTGGGATACCTATTTGCTTCTGGCAACATTGAGGAGCTTTTTCTTTCATGCATTAGGCTTTTTTTTTATTCCTTTCAGACATTATTGTTTCTGAAATGGAAAAACAAGTCCCACTTTTATTTTGTAATCTTGGAGATAAGCTCTATGATTTTATATTACTTTGTGTGTGTGTGTGATATGATGCACATGGGGAGGATAGGATATGTGCTTGGTTGTGCATACACATGTGCATATAGAGGCCAGAAGTAAATGTTGTGTGTCTTCTTCTATAGCTTGTTCTCCATGTTAATTTTTGAGTTGGGGTCTCTCACTAAATTTAGAGTTTTCCAATTTGGAAAGACTGGTGGGCCAGTGATTTCCAAGGATACACCTGTGTCCATCTCCCTAAGGTACAATTACAGGTCACCCACAGTGTTTTGTGTGAGTGCTGGAGAGGCAGCTCAAGTCCTAATGCTTATGTAGGAAACCTTTTGCCCACCGAGCCATAACAAGGAGACAGTTCCTAATGTTATAAATCAAGCCTGGAATGCTTACCTTTTTTTTATTCTGTCCTTTCTTCTTACCCAGGACTTATCAAGTAGCAACTCTAGTTTCACAGCAGAATGACAGGGAAAGGATCACTGTATCAATTAAATCAATATATTCTGTAATTTCTTATTTGTTCTGGATGGAGTAATGTGCTACATCATAGCTAAAATATGCCCCTTGTTTAGATTTTATTCCTGAATGTCTCAATGCTCTCAATAGTATCCTATTTTGGACTCAGGTTATTAGAGCATGTGTCTCTCATAGTACACTCTAATTTATAGACTGGCCCCACGCAAAGTTATACGAGTAAGGGAGAGTCATTGAATCGTTCACCTAGAGATTAAAGACCTATTTGTCATTCAGCTTCCAGTGACACTGCCAAATGGGATTAAGTCAAGAAAGAATGCATTTCTCAAGTTTTGCGAACAGTCAAGATACATTGTCATTAGGTGTTGTTGATGCGGTACACCTGATTTTCCTGGTTTACTTTATAGTCTAACTCATGAGGTTTGTAAGGACTTCCAAAGTTACCTCTATCATAACTGTGCACATAACATAACAACAACCACCTGATGGGAGTATACAAACAGAGTAAGGTGAGTGTACAAAACAAATGTTGCCCAAGACAATAGTAGATTCAAAGAATATCTCTTCCAGGCTTAGAAGAAAACATCCCTATCCATATGAAAGGCATGGCTTTTATTCTTTAATTTTACTTGTTTTTATTATAAAAAAATTTATTGTACAGAAAACAACTCAAAACCCACAAGAACAGGTCTGAAAATGACTGCATAGTTTCTTTAGGCAATGGCATCTACCAAGCAAAGAAACAGATTATCAACTCCATAAATGTTCTCTATTACATTCTGGATCCAGAAAATACACCAAAGGCCCATTTGTTGATGGTTATTTTTTATTGTCGATTTGGCAACAACTGCATTCACCTGGGAAAAGAGAATCTCAATTGAAAAATTTCCTTCATCAGTATGATCCATGGCTATATCTGTGAGAAAGTATTTTTGATGGCTAATTGATATAGGAGTCCCAAGTCCATTGTGGGCAGTACCATACCATCCCTATGCAGGTGAATTTGACCTGTCTAATGAATCTAGCTGAGTTTAATCTTGAGAGCAATCTAGTAAGTAGGTCATTTTTTTTGATTTTTGGTTTCAGTCCCTGCTTGAAATTTCTTTAGGGTATGCATCAATGACTGTTCCTTAATGTAAACATATTTTATGTGGGATGTCCTTCTGTATATGTGTTGCTGTTATTGACTGATGAATAAAGCAATTTTGGTCAATGGTTTATCAGAGTAAAGATAGGCAAAAAAATGTAGGTGGGGTGACCAGACTAGGAGATTTCTGGGAAGAGGAAAGGCAGAGAGGAGACCAAGATAACAAGACATGTAGAAAATGAGATAACTTCATGGCCACTTGGCAATACATAAACAATAGAAATGGATTAATTTAAAATGTAAGAGCTATCTAAAAATATGCCTGAACCATCTACCAAGCAGTGCTGTAATTAATATAGTTTCTGTGTGATTTTTGGGTCTGGGTAGCCAGGAAACAAAAGTGCAGCCTCTGTTTACACATATTTCTTATCTTGTTGACTAATATTGAATTCTTTCTCAATGTGAAATTTATATCCCACTAACCCAAAAATAAAAATCCTCAGTCCTTCCACATGTTTACAAAAATGTGACCTTGTTTTCCACTTTAACTTTAGCCAGATTGATGAATCTTGTTTTCTGACTGTTTTACCTGAGTTTTAATATTTATTTTGATGTGATAATGAGATAACCATTTCAAAGGCTATCATACATTTTAAATTATGTGCATGTACATGAGTGTGTGCACGTGAGTGCAGGTGCATGAGGACAGTCAGAAGAGAGTGTCATATCCTTTGGAGTTGGCATTACAGGTACATGTGTGAGATGATGATGAGACCGAGCTTAGGACATCCATAATAATAGTAAGCACACCTGACTTGGAATCATTCAACTCTAAAGGAACCAAAAAACAAACCACCAAGAGCCACAACAAAAACCTATGTATTAACCATCTGAGTTTTCTTTTATTTTATGCAATTTTATGCAGTGTTTTGTTCAATGTTGTTGAAAGTGGGGATGCTTTCATTTATTTATCTTATTTCTTTGGAGAACAGTTTGTATTTTGGATGAAATTTCTTTATTTATGTATTGTAAATACATTCTCCTGTGTGGCATGTCCTTTACTCTTGACTTTGCTTAGCTTTCTACTGAAAAACTTAATGTTGGAACAAGCATCCCTGGTGGCACCTATTATTTTTTCTCTACTTACAGAAATGCTATTCATATTTAGAAATAGCTACACATCTAAGGTTCAGTTTTTTTGCAGGGTAGCTAATGAGTTCTTGGCTTAATAGTCTTCAAAAACAATAAGTAAGGCTTTGTGGGGAAACAGATTTAAACAATCTCTTGTTATAATCCATAAGTTAATTTCAGTTTGTTCCTTTAAAAACAAATACTTATGTGACAGTTTATGAAGCAATTAAAACATATTCATGTGCTTATATGTTTTATCTTGTTGATTTACCTTAGAAGGGCAGATAAGATATCCTATGCTAAACCTACATAATAATTATTATTGTGTCCCAGTTTGTTTTCTGTTTCCTAAATCAGAGTTAGCAAGTCCTTGGAAACAGGTAAGAGTGGAAATTAACTGTTCTAGTATTCATAGTTACATTTCAGAATGCATACTGACATTTGCAAGGGGGATGTCTGGCATTCTACTAGGTAGATTTGTTTTCCTGTACAGTGTTTTGTATGCATTACAGGGAATAATTAGCTGCTCATATGTGACATGGAAATTACAGATTCCTGAGCCCTTCTAAACTTGATTCACTGTCCGCCTTTGTACTGGTCCACTAAAGTGCTACAGTTGAACATTTATGAGTGTAATTTAAAAGAGGCAATTTTTCTTCATGATTACAATGATAAATAAAAAATTCAAATCCTTATTAACCCACTGTGAAACTGTTTTACATTATCTTTCTCTCGATGCTGTTTATGGAATTAAACAAACCAAGCCCAGGAAAGGTGAAACATATCAAGGAATGCAGTGATTGCAAAGAACACAGAAATGACAACAACAGCACTTTGATGTGGTAGCAGTTAATTAGACATTTTCTTGAGACTTAAAATTTTACTTCTTCCCCAGTTATTTTTATTTAAGGCTAGAGCTCAAGTAAAAAATTAAAAAGCCTTGAGGACTATGAAAGGTGATATGAGCCTGCCAACTAGTCCCTTTAAGAGTTGTGTTTTCTCAAGTCTGGATTCCAGATCAGTTGTGTTTATAGATAAATGGAAATAAATCATGAATGTTGATCTTTATGCAGGAATAGCAGTGCCATCTGAAGTGACAACCAAAGACACACAATTCAATCAGTGAATTATGAAGAGTAGTTTTACTTCAAATGGTCTTAGGAATCTGTTTAGAAGCACTTGAGTTTGCTTCTACCCAAGACTTTGAAATAAGTAATAATTAATAACCGCGACTATGTTACATGGCGTTAGGTAACATTAAGTATTTGGAGTACTTCAATTGCTTTACAATAAAGCTCATTCTTTTCAAGGGTTTTCTTGTTAGATATTTATATCTGCAATTACGGCATAGTTTTATATTCATAATTTCTGTTTGTCCTGTCTTATGTTGATTTCCCTGGGTACTTTTATATAGATCATCCCATGCTGTTCTGTCAAAAGGCCATGAGAAAGAAAGCACACCCTACTTCCCAATTCTTCCTTCCCTTCTGCCAGTCACTCACTTAGCTGTCTTTCAAATGCCTTCTACATGGTTATTTCATGAAGTTTCTCTAAGAAGTATCTGAAATGAACAGAGACTTGAGGAATCTTCAACTTGTTCATATTCCTGAGTTTGTCAGACAGTTGAGAGATACTCATAACACAGTCTAAGGAGACAAATCCTGGAGGGATGGCTTTCATTTTGTTTAGTTTTTCTAACTGTTGCATGTTTTTGAATCAGCTGTAAAGGAAGATACATGCTGACTATTCTGTTTTAACCCATGTGTTTATAAAGGGAGGGAAAAAATCACTAGGTTCCACGCACCCCTGTGGCCCACCCCCAAGCTTGCCCTATAGGCTGAGAGGTCCTTGGCCCCAGAACAGTTCCTGCTCCTGCACTGAGGCTACCCATCCAGAGGGGTGAGTGTGCACCCGCCTGGCCGGAGAGGAGTGCACGGCACCTCCAGTTCCTGCTGCAGGGGCTTCTTGGCTTGCATAAACCTCCCCTCCCTCCCCAAGTTCGCCCTTTTGTCTGCGGGGGTCTTCGACCCCAAGAGTATGGTCCCTGTGCTGAGGACAACTTTTCAGACCGCCTGCCCTATTGGTTGTAAGGTCCTTGGCCCAGGAACAGTGCCTACTCCTTCACTGAGGCTATCCACCCAAAGGGGAACAGTACATGCTCCTGCACTGAGGAGATCCACCCAGAGTTAGTCACAGCATAGATTGGACCAAGATGCCAAGAATCTCCTGACTGAATTTGAAGGAAGAGATGGGCAGGTGTCAATGCAAGAATTCCTCCAACAACCTGAAAGGCAACATGACAACACCAGATTCCAGGGACCATGCAAGAAGAAGACTTGAACACCCTATTCCAGAAGAAGTAGAAGAAATCGAC
>LOJH01057819.1:0-11498 GCA_001685095.1 Ellobius talpinus | reverse complement strand
ATATATATATATATATATATATATATATATATATATATATATATATATACATAGCTTTATTTTATGTGTTCTGGGTGTTAAGTCATCAACAAATTCAATGTCATAAGGATTTCTTTCTCTTCTCAATGAAGTTTAGAATATCTAATCTTGTGTTTGAGTCTTCGATACATGATTAGTTAATTTTGTTTACTTGCCCTTTTCTGTGGAGATCCAGTTTTCTAGCATTGTTTATTGAAGAGACTGTGTACAGCTTCCAGAATGGCATGAGTCTGGGAACCCTGAGTAGGGTGGGGCAATAAAGAAATAACAGACACGTAGACACATGTACAGAAAACCACAGTCACTCTGATGGAGGACACCAATTATACAATAAACATGTTGAGACGTGTTATTTATGTGTATACATAATACAAGGAAGTGGGTATTTAGCTAGTCTATGTAGGAAGTCTCTGTAAGCTGCCAGTCTCAGCCTATAAACATTTGGGGAAATGAAACTGCATTTGCTAGTTTTTGCACAAACTGATCAATATTTATAACCACTCATGCTTACATACTGTAAACATTCATACTCCTCCTAGAGGAAGGTTTTGCCATCTCTCTGTGCCTGACCTAAAGGTGAAGGCTTTGTCAATTTCTCATAGGTCCAAGGCCCTGGTCCTTGACATGGCTGTGCCCATGTCAGGACTTCATCTGCTTTTTACATAGTCACTCAAGACTTTCTTGTTTTCCACAACTGTCCTTTCCCTAATGAATAATCTTGACAGTGTCGTCAAAAGTTACTTGGTCACATATCCAACTGCTTATTTCTGGTCTCCCCACTTTTTTCAATTGTTCATCACACTCTTTCACTTAATATGACTTTGTGGTGTGTTTTAAATCAGAAGTATGAGACACCCAGCTCTGCTGATTTTTAAGATCATGCTGGATATTCAATACCACTTTTCTTGGGCATTGCCACTTCTTTTGCCTGTTCACCAGACTAGATGATAAGACCCATTGCTGAAAACACAACTCATTTGGTTGCAAGATAGATAGAAATAAAGTTAGAACCAAGCTAGACGCTGGCTAGCTTCTTAGTGGCGGAAGGTGCTATACAAGCTACTGGGGGGGGAGGTCATTAATGGTGTTACCCAGTGGTGGGTCCTGAACACTAAAATATCGACTTGCCAGGCAAGATGTACTCATGGGTACAATAGTGGCATAGCTGTTGTAGGGGTAATCATGACTTTCTAAGTGAATTTGAGGATAACTACTTAGGAAGAAATTCAGATCTGGTCTTATACACCTAGTTGAAAGCTCATGGTTGGAGAGGTTGTTTACTAAGAGGGATGGAACACCTTCTTCTATTGCTGTTTCACTAAATGCATATGCTGTCCAACTGCCTTCTAAATATTTAGACCCATAGATTAGTGCTGCTTTCAGACAGAGAAACTTCATTTTGCGGTGGGCAATCGTTAATGGAGAGACTCATAACTGGTCAAATAAGTGTTTGGGAAGTGCTCAGCCATGAAGCGACGTCTATAATGTTCTCTCCAAGGCTAAGGAGCACTGTGGAAGAGGGGATAAAAGTATGTAAGAGCGGGAGGAGAGGAAGGAGAGCTGTGAATTGCTGTCCTCTGGGCATGGCAGGGCCATTGTACTCAGGAACTCATGGCAGCTGTGGTCACCTGCACAACAGCTGCCTAAAATCAAGCCAGTCCACATTCCATCAGGGATGCAGGAGGCGCCCTAGGCTATTGGCAGTTAATTGCTGCTGGGGGAGGGGAAGTTGTTTCCCTACAGTGATGCAGCCACTAGTAAGTTGCTTACGCTTTAGTAAATCGCCCCTTACTTGGGCTGATGCAAGCAACCCTTATTACACTCAGTGAGGAAGAAAGACATGAAGGTAGGAATGAGAGGGAGATAGAAGAGGGCAGTAATGGTGAATATGACAAAAATATATTTTAATGCATACACATATGAAGTTATCAAAGAATAAACTGAAAACATTAAAGAAAACATAGAAATAAAAGGATGAACACAAAATAAAGAAAATAGGCTGAATTCTAGGATGGAGTTTTCTATTTCTGAAACAAAACCAACACCCCTCCAGTTGGAATTTCTGCAGGGATTGCACTGAATCTACACATCACCTTTGACAGTATAACAATGTTACACCTTGTCTTAGATATGTGGTCTTGGGATGAATTTCCATTTGCATACTCCTTCCTTTATCTTGTCTATCAGTGATACACGTATTTTCAGAGAAAAAGTCTTTTGCTTCATTGGCTAAGTTTGTTCCTACGTGTTTTATCTTTTTGACGCTATTGTAAATGGAATTGTTTGCTTAATTTCCTTTTCAGATTGTTCATTGTTGCTGGATTCTGTGTAAACGTTAGCCCTAGTAGATGTGGCTTGTCCTCTAGCTAAGGCAGTAAAGATATTAGGAACCCGCATAGCTGCAGATCCCTTGACAGGGTTCAGGTTAACCCTGGAGAAAGAACATGTGTCTGGAGAGGCCAACTGCTTTCAGTGCCCACATCATACCCAGCGCTTCTGGGATAAACACAACAGCAATAACTGGACCTTGGCATACTTTGCCTTTGAGCAAAGATGTTAAAACTCTCTGTCCATTCCTGACATGCCCGTGGACATTGAAAGTGAACGTGTAACTTTATCAGTGGTGCTAGCATCTAATATAAACTCATAATCAGAACAGATGCTCTGTAAATCTTGGCCAATGTCCTGGTCTCAGTCTGAATAAACTAACATTAAAATATAAATAAATAAATGTTTGCTAAAATCACAGTGCAGGAAAGAGACACATATATCCCTCTCATACCGAGATGGGAAAGCACCACACGGCCCTTCCCCTCTCTTTGAAGGGCAATGCTCTGCTGGCAAGAGATGTATGCAGGCTCCCAGGTTATGAGGTGGGAATAATCCACCATTGTTGGTGCTGCTTTCTCTAAGACCTGCAGCCCCCAGGCAAACTATTTGGGCATTGGAAGCTGGGGAGCTTAGCCACTGCCCTGAGGGGCCTTATCTGTAGCCACATTTCTGGAGCCAGGCCAGTGACCTCACTCCACCCATGACCTTCTCCAACTTCACAGTTCCTGGAATTGTTAGGACAATCACTTTGGAAAGTTAAAGCCAGCCCTGAGCCCTTCAAGATGCTGTTCATGCACTGAGAAGGGAAAGGCTTAGTCAACTGCACTACTCTGCTGGAACTCCGTCTCACTCAGGGTCCTAGAAGGTGGTGGGATTCTGTCTTCTGCAGGCTCACACAGCCAGGATGTGGAAGCAAGTCAAAGCCCTACAGATGTCTAAACTCCCCAAAAGGAAACTCTTAAAGAACTATACAACTCATGCCTCTAGTTTTCCACATGAAATCCAAACATTCAGGAAACAGAGAGAAAAAGTTATTAAAAGCCCCTCCCCAGCTCTCATCTGTCCTGACAGTATATAAAACTTCACCCACAGTTAACAATAGTCACCTCATTGGGCAAGCCCTCAAGACGTAATTGCTCATAACTGCCAAGGCTACATAAAACCTTTAGCTCTAAAAAGTCATTCAGAATTCAAAGGTGGCAATGGTGGGGTCCTTCTCAGGGGTGGAGATGTGTCATGTAGAAGCATGCCGGCATTCTTGTCCTCCATGTCATGCTGAGGTTTCATTACATAGGACTCCTTCTTTTTGCTTTGTGTCAGCTCCTGGGGTGGCACAATCACCCACGTATTTGGCAGATATTCAGTGCACTGTGTGAGTGTCAGAGCCAAGCTCTGGTGTTGGTTGCCCACACCCCTCAGCTTCAGGGCCCTTTCTGTCGCCTGTTATACACTGGGTAGAGTTTAACCCCCAAAGGAATAAGTTCTTTCTTCTAACCCCCCCCCGAAGGAAGAGGGTACATGGGGGGTAGTCTTCTACACTTTAGGGGCTTCTGATCTTCCCAGACAATAAAGGAAAAAGAACTGACTTTTGCGGGGAGCAGAGACAGTTCTATCCTTTCCTAGGTGTGTACTTTAAGTACTGGATTCATGCTGTCCTTGAAGCCAGGGGATAAAGGGAGCCAAAAAGTGCTTGTGGGGTGAGTTTAGGAACCAAGGGATCTTCCCCGTCTCTCTGGAAAAAAAAAAAACACCCTCTCTCTGGAAAACACATCAGGGGCCTAGCAAGCTCCCTGAGAACTCAAATGGAAGACTATGTCATGACTTACTTGTAGATTCTCAGCGACTGTGCGCAGATTCTTTGACCTCTGTCATAGTGATCTTAGAAGTCACCTTCAAGGTAGGACGAACCCACGCCCAGGTTGACTGGATAGCTGCTCTCTGCTCTGGAGCCAGTGGGGGGGGGAGAGATAAGAAGCAGGAAATAGTGCGTGATCCACGACAGGAAAACAGAGCTGTGATGTCAGAAAGACAATCAATGGCAGCTTAACTGATAATGTGTGCTCACAAATGCCATTTAATCTTTGTGATGACACTGGTAGCTGTCAGAGACTCATGCAGTGCTCATGAGACTGAATCTTTCAGTTATAAAATAAAAAAGAAGCATTGGAGAAATACAACTGGGCTCTTCTCTTATAAATTCCAGGATGCTCCAAAGAAGGACTGGATGCTGGCTTCTCTAGGCCTTTCTGTGTGCCACTTGTCTAGATTAAGATTGGGGGCAGTGAGGAAGCCAAACATTCCTACAGAACTCTGGATACATAAGGCAAGCAGTGCAGACTGTATCAGGTACACAGCACTGATTTTGCTGGTGCAATCAGTAGCGGGACACTGAAGCCAAGTGTTAGCCAGATTCTATTTCTTATAGCATAAGAACCTATAGGATGCTAATTCATATGACTAACACAGACAGAGAACATTGGTGAGTTTGAGTTTGGAAAATGTCACCTCAAAGTAAAACAGTTTTTGATTTACAAACTGTGGTGCCTTCAATGCACTAACGTGTACTTTAACGACAAGGAAGTAACATTCACTTATTTGACAAGACACTTCTATTATCTTTTCCACAGAGTATCCATAGACACATGTACCAAAGACAGCAGCTTGCCAAATGCCTGCCAAAATATTGAAGACAAGGGAATATTTTACATTGATTCTGTATAGAGTGCTCATTGTGTGTGTGTGTGTGTGTGTGTGTGTGTTGGAGGGAGAGGGAGAGAGGGGTCTTTTGTCTTCAAACTTTTTCAAAGCCTTTGCATTGGTACTTAGAGAAACTAGTCCATGAGTGTGAAGTCTGGGTGCTTGATGACATGGGGATAGGACTGACTTTGGAAGTAGCTCTCAGCATTTTTGCTGTGTTGATGCTTCTGTTTGGTGTCCTATCACAGGAAGAAAAACACACCAGATAATCCAGAGGGGACTGTATAAATCTTTTGTAAGTTTCAACAACAATAACAACAAGAAATACCTGCTTCTTAGTTATTTCTTATGGGGGCTAACACTGACCTTTGCCCCATCTGTCTAGGGTGTTAGTTATTACCTGGACAAGAACAAGGAACTTGGGGCCATTTTTCCTTCTACACTTATCCACACCTATCTCTATCACCTGATGTCTGTTTCTTAGGACTGTAACTGCTTGTGCTTGTTCCTTCCTGGAGCCCCATGAAATTCCAGAGTGTCTTCCCTTCGGGAGTGGAGACAGCTGAGGGGCCCTGAGTAGGTGCTAGGCTCTTAGTGTGAGCTCTGGCTGCAGCATCTCTAGTAGTCACACCAGTGAATTATGTCCAGCCTGTGTATTCCTCCTGCTGCACAGCCTTCAGCGTCTGCCACTCTTCATTGCCTCTCAACTTCCCCAAGTTGCCGTTCCTGGGGCCAAAACTATCTCTTCTGCCCGCCCCTGCGCTCAGCTCCCAGCCCTGACCACCCTTATTTGTGAAAACTGGCCTGAACCTTATGCCTTCTGCTTGTCTCTTCCCAAAGCCTCTTCACGGCTCAGTTCTCAGAGATGCCCAGAGAGCGTTCTCCCAGGTAAAGCAGAAAATACTTCACTGGCACCCACAGAACCACAGATGGGGTCCTCACCCTCCTTCTTCCAATGATGGCCAGATATGGAATGATCGCTTCTAGGGCCAATAAACTTAATAAACTCCACCAGTGTGAGCTTGATAGGCAGATAGTAGCATCCTTCATGGAGAGTCTCCAAAGGATCACTTACCTGGGCCACAGTGGCTGAAAACCAGGTCCCGAATCTTGCTGACATTTCACTCTGCCTGCTGCCTGTCAGATGAGATATGTAGTTTTAAGTCTCTCTCTCTCTGGGAGCATGGGAGTCACAGGAGAGGGTAGAAAGGGAGGGGGAGGAAGGAAGGGGAGTGGAGAAAAATGTATAGCTCAATAAAAATAATAAAGAACAATCAAAAAAGTCTCTCTGTCATTCCATCTCTCTCTTGCTCTCTACTGTGTGTATGTGCGTGAAGGGGGCATGCATGCGTGTATGTTTGTGTTTCTGTACATGCCTGTTGGCATGCATTATTTTTAAATCGGTGTATAAAATAATAAAGCTGTATAAAATAGTGGGTTCTGCTATGACATGTCCCTACATGTACATGATGTACTTTTTTAAAGGAATGAGCTCTTCCTTAACACATGTAGAAACTCCTCATAAGTGGATAAGCTCAACATTCATTTGACCGCCTTGAAAGGGACTGTCTTAGTTTTCTTTCTATTGCTGTGATAAAACGCCATGACCAAAAGCAACTTGGGGAGGACAGGGTTTATTTGGCTTACAGCTTTTAGTCCACTATGAGGGGACACCAAGGCAGAAACTGAAGCAGAGACCATGGAGGATCCCTGCGTACTGGCTTGCTCCCCATGGCTTTCTCGGCCTGCTTTCTTATACAACCCAAGACCACTGGCCCAGGGGTGTTGCTGTCCCCAGTGGGCTAGGCCCTCCCACACCAATCATTAACCAAGAAAACACCCTATGGATTTACTACAGATAAATGGATGGAGGAATTTTCTCATTCATATAGTTAAATTCAAAGATGATCAAAATTGTGTTTTTCAGTCCCAATGATAAAGGTGTGTTTCCTGCAGTTTCTTGTAGAAGGATGTCTGGGGGCTTTCCTGATTTCCTTGTGTTCCTTTCAGATCAGATAGGGTGACACATATGAGTGATTCTAAATGGCCAGCAAGGGTTGGTGTAGCCTTTTAGGACAGACGCAGTTTGGGAACTTTCTCCTGACCTCCATGTCTTATCCAAATAGATTTAAAAAAAGTGCTTCTGGGAGATATGAAATGGGGCCAAGCAGGTCAGAAAGGTGTCTCTTGAGTCTCCTCAAAAGATACAGACCCTTTCCTGGAAGGACAGTGAGCACGAACCCTGGCCATCTGCAGGACTTTTTCTCTCTAGTATCGCAACTGTGTGCCCTTCAAGGTCCTCTTCCCCAGGGACACATTCCATACTATACTAGCCTTGGGCACATGGACAGGAGATAGCCCCCAATGACCTCAGAAGTTTATTTAGGGGGTGTCTGTCCCTGAGCCCAGATGTTATCATCTATATCACATTCAACATCCCCAGAGTCCTACAGGTATCAGTCTACTCCAGGGCCAACACTGAGTACATGGTGGGTGGTCTGATGGGCGCCTTCAGGATTCCTGGAGTTCTGTCCTGTAGAGAGGCATGGATGAGCCTCTTGCTTAGTGTCTTTGCTTTCCTGTATGCTCTAATGCTGTTTGTGATTCTGCCTCTGCCGCCAGTCCGTGCCCCATACAATTTCACCATCATCTATTACACCCAAAAATTTGACCAGACAGTTCTATGGTATGTGGATTCTATACCGTTTGTGCCCTCAGATTCTTCTGACCTCCCTACCTTCCTGGTCCAACCTATCCTTTCCCTTTGCTTGTTCTCTGCTCCCAAGTTCTATGGATGACCATTCTGGTCAACTCAAGCATAGCCTGCATGTTTCACCTGGACCTGCAGACCTTTACCATCTAAGTCCCAGGTAAATCAGAGTCCAGCTATCCTGTATTTCCTGCTCTCTCTGCACCATGTCCCTGCAACTTATACATCTCCTTCCTCAATCAGGCTTCTGGTCCCTCCTTTGTCCAGCACTGTATGTCCATTTTCAAGGCTAGGTATCTCGTGAGCCCCTGGGACCCTATTCCTCTTTTTTGGTTAGGCTGAAGTTCGAGTGTCTTGTCCAATTTCTCTCTCCTGAATCTGATATTTCGTAACACTAGGTTCCCATACCCTGACATTGATCAATAAATTCCCCACAACACACACACACACACATGCATGTGCACACTCAGACATGCACACTACCATACACTTGTGCTCATTGGGTAAGGCCTGTCTGCCCACAGCATGAAACTTTAGCTCTCTGCCCTTAGGGTTAAATACCCCATGTGGTGTTCTAGCTAGCCCTTCACAGTCAGCTCACTCTGGTCTCAGTTCCTAAAACAGATTCATTCTTCAGAATCCCACCAGCAGGCCTTGCTGGCCTCTCTCTGCCTACCCCCACCCAGTAGGCTTGCTCTCATACTCCTTGAGATTCCTTTGGCTTACTGGGTCTGTTTTGTTTTCATTCCCTAAAGGGACACTCCCTCTGAATCTTCATACTTTCCTTGTTCCTCCACGTCTAAACCACATTTTGGGTCCTCCTATTTGGACCTGTCAGGCCCAACCTGAGTCCCTGGAACTCCCAACCCGTGCCAGGCAGCTTGTGGGGTGCTCACCGGGAGCCATCCAGGGGGGGAGCTAGGACTATTGATCACCTTCTGTCAGGGAGGCAGCCTTTTTGGTTTGAAGGTCACCCTCTAAGATCTCACTTCTAAGTCCCCATGGGATCACCTACTTCTGCCTCAGCTTCCTTATGTCCTTTCCTACCAGTCCCCATCCTTTGGGGCCCTTTGACCCCTCACCTTTCCCTGGCTCCCTTCTTTTCCCCACAGCCTTCTTTTCTCTTCTTTTTCTCCTTTTTCTGAGTCATTTTTCTGCAGTCCTGGATTTCTTCAATTATTTTTTCTAATATGGTGTTCTTCCTGCTCCGTTTTCCTCCTGGATGATTCTTGTGAACTGTCCACAAGTTGGCTGCCCCTGATTTTTCCTGTCTCTAGTATTCACCTGGGAAGCTGGAAAAGACCTTATACTCCTGGGTGAGCAGAAGAGACCCAGAGAAGCATCCACCCACCAACCTGTGTTTCAAGGTCCAAGGGGAGACAGTAAGGGGAGACTCAATGCATCTAATACTGAGAAACTTGACTCCCAAGTCTGTGTATGTACTCCGCTCTCCACTACCACAGACCACTGCCCCTTGGGGAGCAACTGACAGTGCTGTGGGCCTGGGATATGTTTGAACTGTTAGAACCAGGCAGGGTCTGGGTGGGAGGCCTTGCTGCCTGCTGCTTCTAAGGACCAGGGCAAGAAGGAGCCTTCTGAGGACAGGCCTGAGGGACCAAGTGCAGTTCCTCTGAGAGCTGGCTGCTTACTCACCCTTGACTGTGTTCTCCCAGACCATGCGCCAGCCCTTACTCACTAGTCTAATTCTTTCTTTATCCCACTTCCTTTCCTCGTCCTGTTGAGAAATGGAGGTCCAGGGCAGTTGGCTGCAGGTCTTGTCTGCAGGACCTGGGCTTCGTGACGGCTGGATCTGACAGACATCAGACCTTTCCTTCCCAGCGGGTAGATTCAGGTCCTCTTTTAAGAGCTTTCTCCTGTGAGTAAGTCACTGTCGACCACAGTGAGTTATTGAGTGACCTTATGCCCTCACTCATTTTTACCTCATTGACTCTTCACAAGGACCCTTTGAAGAGTCTTGGGCTCCCAGCTCTCAAGCTTGCTAGCCTTCCTCCATCTGGGGAATTGGCTAATGACAGCTGCTTAGCCGGATCTGACCATCTGTCTGATGTCGCAAATCAAGTTTTATTGGCACACAGCCACACCACCCATGGAGCCCTAGCATAGTACCTGATATACAGTCGATACTATTTAACTTTTAGGCAAACAGAAAAGGAAAACCACAGGCTTGAAGATTTTAGTTGCTTACTCAAAGAATAACAAATAAAACAGAACAAGACAAAACAAAATAAAAATATTTTCTGAACTGAGGAGCTCCCAGAACCAAAGCAAAGTCAGAGGATGCTAGATGACCTGACTTGACACCTTTTCAGGAATTCATGTGTGGCAGGAAAACTCAACTGGTTGAGCTTAGATTGGCTGATTGTTAGGGAATTGAAACCAGTTAACTGAAGCTCACCTTCTGGGATTTAACGTAGACTGATTTTGTCTATTTGTGCTCTGGGCTTGAGTCCACACAAAACCAAGAACCTTCCACACATTTTTATTTGATAATGCAACTGTCATTAAGACTCATATTAAGTCCCTTCAGGATAGAAAGATGGCATGCGATTGCTCTTTTTGCGTCTGGAGCAAAGTTCTATATTTTTCCTATCTTTATTCAAGAATAACTTACAGGCTATGTGGCATACTTACTTCCAGCACATGTTAAAGGCACACAGTTCAAGGAGCCTTTAACAATGGTTTTAGAGACACGAGGAATCCAACCACCACAGTCATGCACAGAGTGTTTCCACTTCTGAAAGTCGCTAGGTCTCTTGGCAGAACAGCTCTCTTGTCTGGGGCCCGTGAGTAGCAATGACCAACTCATTGCCCCAGAGACTCATTTCCACTCTAGAGCAGCGCAGTGGCATCCACATTCTCCTGTCTGACTTATTTTACTTGGCACAGTGATTTGGAAATTTGGAATGATGCTGTGTGCCTCCATAGTTGGCTCCTTTCCATTCTTGATTACACTTTGGAATTCCCAGTGGGATATCAGCACAGGCTGACCATAGTAAATGTCTGATCATTCTGCCTACTGGTGACAATGTGGAGCAAAGGGACATCTATCTCCTACATTGCCGTGAGAATGTAAAATTGTGTAGTCTCTAGGGAAAAACAACCTATTGTTTCCTAAGTTTTAAAGACATTTTCCATTATACACCAAGGAAACCTGGAGGACTGGGATATGTGCAAATTCACACCTTGATGAGCTACACAGCTTCTGGAACTGGTTTCCCTGTTGAAACCTGCAGCAGGTATTTCAGTCAGCACAGTCCTGCTTAGATCTTTACTGTGTATCAGGGACTTCTCCAGTAGCATAGCGGGGGATGATGTGTGTGTGTGTGTGTGTGTGTGTGTGCTGCATGCACACAAGACATTGGGAGATCAAGAACGCTAGTCACCTTGAAATATTTTCATCTTTGATCAATGCAGTTTTTTTGCAGTTGTATCAACACAGACTATGGTTTTAAAGTTTATGAAGATAAGTTTAGATAAAATATCCAGATCTTTTGAAGTGTATAAAGAACACAGGGGGCTCCACCAATGTGGCTTACTGTGTCAAAACAATTATGGGTCATTTACAATCCCCAGGGAGTTCCAGCATAGAGGCAGCTGTGGGTGTCTGGCCTGAGAACCACGCTGATTCACAGAAAGTTACTGGGACATGTAACATGAAGGGCCAGCTTGTTGGGGTTTCTGTCCCGCCCAGTACCCCACA
>LOJH01057816.1:0-11498 GCA_001685095.1 Ellobius talpinus | reverse complement strand
TGTGTGTGTGTGCAACAAAAATAATGAAAAAAAAGAGGGCATAAATTTGAAGAAGAGCAGAAAGGGGTATATGGGGGGGGTTGGAAGGAGGAAAGGGAAGAGGAAAATGATGTAATTATATCACGATCTCAAAGGAAATTAAAAGAAAAAGAAGTGTCAGAAGCTGGAGGATATAGCTCAGTTGGTGGAGGGCTTGCCTAGCATGCATAACATCCTGCGTTCTATCCCCTGTATAAGCTCCCTGTGCACTAGCTGTGGGGTACACACCTGCAATCCAAGCAGCTAGTCAGAAGAGGCAGGCGGATTAGAGGTTCAAGGTCGCACTTGGCTATGCAGGGAGTTCAGGGCCGTCCTAGGATACATGAAACTATCCAAAAATTATAATTTAAAAGAAAGAAAGAAAGGAAGGAAAAAGAAAGAAGGAAGGAAGGAAGGAAAAGGGGACCAAGAGAGAAAGTAACCTCCCTTTCCAAATATCTAAGATCTGTCACTTGGAAGAATGATTTTGTAAGGTTAGTGGACAGAATTAATATTAATTGGCGAAAGTTTCAGCCAGACATAGCTCTGTTCTACGCACGAAAGAAAGCTCCAATCAGTCAGCGCTGCTCACAGGGGATGTGCTGCCCTGTGGTGCTGGGAGCTCTGCTTTATTTGTTCCATTTGTCAGCTGTGTTGCGGGAAAGATTACAACGTTGAAGGAAGCTCTCAACTTCAGGTGCCGTCCGCTCTTGCGAGGCTAACCCTTCCAGATTATGTGTTCTCTCCTGCCCATTTAATAACTGAGCTTCCCCATGGTCTACCAGTCCAGGGGAGGAAGCAGGGAATATCACAAGAGAAGCCTGCTACTGTACCTGTCCTGTCAAGAATGGGTCATGGACCTTGGGGAGAGAATGGTTTTCACAGTCCTCTCTCTGCCCAAGGACGTGAAGAATTCTTTTCTGTAAGGCTTCTCATTTCTGGTGTAAATAGACCCAATCTTCTGGGCATGCCCACACCAGTTCCAACCCCTAGTGTGTTGAGCCTGAGGCCCTCAGCGGGTTTTCTCGCTCCCTCTGATGACTGGATTGTAGGCATTTGAAAGAGGTTTTGTATTTCCAGTCCCAGAAATGTCTTCTGCATCTTATATCTTTTTCATTAAGCCCTTTTTCCATAGCAGGGTGAAGAGGGCTAGGGAAAGTCACAGTGTCAGACAAACACGGGTTCAAACTCAAATTCCACCTTCATCTTTCACTCATATGAACTTACATAAACCATTAGCCTCTCTGAAACTCACTTTCCTTGTCTGTAGAACTGGGGTGCTAACAGTACCTCCTTCATCACTTGTGAGGACCGAGGAGGTGCTGCAAGGGGAGAGTTGGGCAAAATGGTGACATCGGGTTAACACATCCATTAGCCACGGCTTCCTGGCACCTGCACCCTCCCTTCCCAGGCCCTGTGCTCTGCCCGCTGGGTTTATCCTCAGAGCTTTTTGTTTCTCCCAGCATCCATACCTTCTTCAGGGTGAGCACCACCATCTACACACACACACACACATACGCGCACACACACACACACACACATCCCATCATGCCCTGGGGCAAGCCACTATCTCTTTCCTCCTAAACCAAATCATTCCAATTCCAACTTCCCTCTTTCTCTTCTTTCAGGGGGAGGCTGTTCTCTTACGCGCTTTGCATTCTAACAACGGCTATGGCCATTGCTCTCTCTGATCTGTTTAATAACATATTTTAAACTAATCCCTTGTAATAAAAGGATTTCATTACTAGCAGAGACAGCTGTGTAATACAGTGAGTTCATTACTTTCGCTTTTGCTGGAGTCAAAAGTTTTGCAATGCTGGAAAGTTTTGGTGAGGAAGACTGCCTGGGGAAGCTGAGAAATGGAATTCCACAAGGATAGATCTACTAGTTATGGTGGGGGGAGGGGGCTTGTGGCTGGAGAGAGACCACCAGGAAGGGTGCCAAGGCTTCAGGGATGACAAGGTATTTCACTGCGTAAGGGGCTTCTGTGATGGTAAGGGGCCCAGGGTTACAGACTGAACTTCCTTACCCACTCATAGAGGCAATGACACCCACTTGAACTCGGCCAGCTACTATGTTCCTCATGTTGCGTTTAACTGATCAGCACCTCAGTGTCTTAATTGTTTCCATGTTCTTCCATCAGACTTGGTATAAAACAGTGTCAGCTAAACTGAAATAAATCGATTCCCTTCTCTGTTTTATCTCCCTGTGCTTTCTCCTGAACACATCCTACTTCAACAACCATCCCCAAATTGGTAACAAAAATGTCCCTTCCACCTCTGGCTTCTAGAGCTGCACCACTGTCTTAGTTCCTTCTCCACGAGGCTGTTTGCCCCACAGCCCTTCTGCTGGCTTTCTCTCCTTTCCATCACGACCCTCTTATTACCCTTCCTTGTGCTCTTCATATATTACTCCTTCCAGCAAACTGAAGTTCCTTCCCTCTGTGTTCTCAGTTAAGAATATGGCGGCTACCCTTCATGTCTATCTTACTTTTCCTTACTGTTCTGATCTAGCCAAGTTTTGTTCATTCATTTATTCAGTAGTTTGAATTCACCCATTTCTCTTCACAGCCCTCATTTATACCCCAGGGTCTGGTCTCTAACTTATACCCAGCTTTAGATCATTCTCTAGCCCGCGGTAAGGGCTCATCTTTTTCCAACAGCTCTGTTCTGTGCCTTTCACCCTAAGACCAGCCCCATGAACCTATCCATGTAGTTCACGAGTCCCTAGCAAAAGTGAGCTCCTTCTGGTCACTCCGGTTGGTGTCTCTTAGTGTCATAGTGTGTGTGTGTGTATGTGTGTAACTCTCACATTTTCTATACCATCTGTATTTTAGCTTCTCCAACGCATTATACTACCTTCCTCAGAGCCCTGGCCCTCCACACAGTGATGGCTAACCTTCATTGCCAACTTGGCTGCATTTAGAACCATCTGGTAGAGCAACCTCTGGACATGTCTATGAGGGTGTTTCCAGAGACTGAATTGAAGAGGGAAGACTTCTACCTCCTTCAGTTTGGGTGTTACTAACTCATGGCTGGGGTTCTGGATGAAATATAAGAAGAAATGGAGAAAGTGTGTTCGCTAGCAGTAATCTCTTTGTCCTTCCTCACTATGAATATGATGTGACCAGCTTACATCCTCCCCCCCTCCGCCCACCATCATGCCCTGATGGTATGATGGACTTACTTACTTAAACTGGAAGGCAAAATGAATCCTTGTTCTCTTAAGTTGCTCTGGTCAGACATTTTATCATAGACATGAGAAAATAACTAACACATATGCCCAAGAAGACCCGAGAGGTTGGCATATGACAGGTGCCAAGCTTCCTGTCACTCCTTTATGTAATTATCACAGGAAGGCCAAGGCATGGGTGCCCTGTATCCCATCCCATTCTAAGCAGAGGCCTGGAAGGCCAATGTACCTATCAAAGGACTCACACTCTGGCTATGACTTTGTCTTCCAAGAGTAGAGCCAAGGACTAACAGGAATGATTCTCAGCTCCCTTCCCACTCAGATGCCCCTGCATAGGGCCTCTCTTCCACCAGAGTGCTGATGTTGAGCAAGGAAGAAAGCATTTGTCTTCCTATCCTGGCAATTGGCATATGTTTTATTTCTGGCCATGTGCAGGAAGCTGAGCAATGCCCCACAAGAGAAATCAACTACTACCCACTGGCATCTGCATGTGTTGCCTCAAACTGCAGCGTTGTTCCAGATGTGATTAACTGAAGGACACTGAGATGGGACTGTAGTCTTGAGATAATCCAGTGGGCCCAACAACCATAGCTGTCCCCACAAGAGGGAGGTGCATACAACAATGCAGCTTTAGTTAGTGCTTTATTGTTTATTTGCAGTTTGGTGAGGAGCAGATTCTCAATGTTTTTTTACCCGAAGAAAAACAGGAGACAACAAGGTTGGATAGATAACAGAAGGAAATGGAACATGAACACTGAGACAGAAGTTGGATGCATGTGACTGTGACTTAGGCCATCAGAGAAGGTGGAACAGAGTCCTCTTAAGACCTCCAGAGATGACGATGTGGTTCTGTTGACAACTGACTTGGACTTTGTGGTGCCCATTCTTTGAGACAGGGAATATTCATTCTTTTTGTTTGTTTTTGATTTTTAAGTTTTTTGAGGCAGAATCTTGCTATATAGCCCTGGCTTTTCCGGAACTTAATGTGTAGATTAGACTGGGCTTGAACTCATGATAACCCTCCTGCCTCAGCTTCCCAAGCATTAGGAACACAGTCATGAGTTACCATGCCTAGCTAATAAAGATTCTATTGTTTAATGTAAGTGTGATACTGTGGCCAGGGGTAATGAGACAGGGTCTTCAACTAAGTGGAAAAGTTTCTCTTGGAGAATGGAGCCGTAGCAACAAGAAGTAAAAAAAGAAGGTGGATACAGCTCTCCTCGGGTTTGCAACAATTAGTTTCTTTCTTCAGGTGGCCTTCCACTTCCCTCCCCATATGCATATTTATGTGGCTGACTTTCCCTTTTCTTAAGGATGTAACTTTATCAACAGTTACTACTCAATCACCAGAGACTGCCCTGACAACATTTCCAGACAGATAGCATCAAGCTGCCTCCTCTGGTGATAGACTAGTGTAGCAGGTTCAGGGCCCTTTTAGTCAGTATATGCTAGGCTTTGCTGTGGTAACAAATAAGCCCTCACATTTGAGGAATGTAACATGGGAAAATGTTAGTTACTTCCCTGTACAAAGTCCCAGCAAGGGAGGCTGTCCTCTGTGAGGTGACTCAGCTGTTCAGACTGCTTCTGTGCTGCGTTCATCCATCTCAATTCATGGTGTCTATGGACACCTTGGCATCAGGGAACAGAGTTCCCGAGGAATTCGTTTCCACTCTTAACTGCCAAGCAAATGTGAGGCAAGGAGTGCTTCTGCTTACGGCTCACTGCAAGAGCTAACCACCTGCACCTGCAAAGCAGGCTGTGGAATCTTAAGGTGCACCCTGGAAGAAGAGAATACACGTGGAGGGATTTGCTAATCAATTTATGAGATTCACTAGAAGGAAGTTACCAGTGTTCTGTGAGTCAGTTCTAGGCTCCAAGACGAATGCCATCACATGTGAAAAATTGTGGAACAGGGTTTCTGTCAGTCAGTGTGTCAGCAGAGAAAGGCCACATGAAGAAGCTGTCACACTAGCTCCCATGAATGAAGCTGATTAGGTAATTAATGAAGGCTCACCCAGGACCAGGATACCTAGCCATTCATTGAATCTGTCTGCAGGAGAATGATCTGGTGAGAGGTCTGGAAAGACCATACCACACAGCGCCCAGCAAAAGACTGGGGTGTGCCTGTACTCTTCTCCTTCCCTTTGCTCCCTCTGGTTAATGCCTTTCCTTTAGAATATACAGCTCTGTTGGTCAGCGCATATTGATGCAGTTTGTAATTATGTGTGCTGCATTAACAAAAGTTCCCCAGATTCAGTGATGTAAAAGGCAAGCAGTTAGCAATCTTAATGCAGTGTGGATGTGGAGGAATGCACAGAAAACTGTGCAGTATCAGGTGCAAATCAGATGCAATACTATGGAACTTGTCATGGCGGTTTCTCAACAAACTAAAGAGTTAACTACCATATGATACAGCCTAGCAATTCTGCACATAGACTCAAAGGAGGCAAAGTTACCTAGTGATAGAGACTCACGTCTTTTGCAGCACTATTCATAACATCTCATTTATGGAATCACCCTTGGTATCCATCAGTGGATGGATAAGGAAATTATGGTATGCCTGTACAATGGGGTATTATTCAGCCTTAAAGAAGAAAAATATCATCTGTAGTAAAATGAGTGGGACTGGAAAACATCATGCTGAGTGAAGTAAACTGTCCTCATACAGCCAAGTTGCACACGGTTCAGGACCTTGTGAGTTTTGTTTAGACCCTGAATCTGTTTATTTCAATTTACTTTCTGGGTCTTAATGAGCCTCTTTCTCCCCTCAGAAGGGAAAGTGAAGTCAGAGGAAACAGCTACACAAAAGCTCTCCTATGAGGAATCTGTGGTGGAGGGAGACCTGAAACTAGGAAGTATTTTATTAGGGAAGAGGAAGGAACCAGACAGAGAGATAAAGGCATAGGAAAGTGTGACTCTCCCAAAGGGAAGAGGTTATTGGCAGAGTGGGGCCTAGAACTCAGGTCACCTGATTTTCCCAAACTGACTTCAACCCTCCACTCTCTCCACCTATTTTTCATCTCCCCTCACGTGACTACACTGATTACTCCACAGACCTCAGAGGTCACCTAGAAATTTCTTGGTCCTATATTTGGTCCTGACTTCTGGGGTTCTCAGCTCCTTTCATGTACCCCACTCTATGCCACCATCCGTACTTTTCCTCTTGTTTGGGAATTTCTCTTGACCCTTCCTGCATTGGTGCGTGACTCAGCCAGGCTCTCTCCACATTCCCTCTACCCATGGGTGGGCCAGCTGAGGACGTATGGGGACCCTGGACTCGGACCACTTTCCAACATCCTGTGCCTGCACCATCGCTGCAAATGGTAAGGTCCCCTTCTCCAAGTCAGCTTTTGCTGACATTCATCTCTGGTTATCCCCCACAGCCGAGGGCTGAGATCTCGCTTCTCATTCTCAGACTGCACTCCTCTTCCCATTCCCGGATTGTAGTTCCTCGGCTGCTCAGAATGGACCCCAGTCCCCACTCTCTGAGCTGATGAGTCTTAGGGTGGCCTTGACCCTATCTCTCAACTCTTGCTCTACCCTGAAGACGTTCATGGGTACATAGCCGTTAGGGCCTTGCCTTTCTCATGCTCTTGCCCTGGGGAAGAGACATAAAACTATCTGTTTGTCTCCCATCCACCAAGGGTACCTCGGGTAGCCGCCAGCTGCCCCTCATGAGCACGCTGCCCCTCGTGGGGCCAGCCTCGGGTCACACACGTCTCTAAGTGACAACACTTCACGTGTCTGAACACTAACTCCTCTTCTCATCCCAGCTTAACTACCACTTCTTCCTCCAGCCTTCTCTGATGACTTGTTTTCTCATCCAGTGTAGAGGAAACAACTTGAACTCTGTCATCTGAAAGATTTGGTGTAGAATGTCCTACGGACAGTTGTGGGTCCTTGATTGAAGCACTGTAGAGATTCTCATCCTCTGCTAAGTGAGAACAGGAAAGTTTCTTTTTAAAGCCAGGTTTATGAAATCAATACAATGAGATCATATGTTACGTTGAAGAGTGCAAGGAGGGGTCTTAGCTGGGCCTGTGTATGATTCAGATGTAGCCAGACACACCAAGAGAGCCATAGAAAGACCTTTTATGACATTATGCCCCCAAGAGAAAGAACCCACTTATAGTATGACAGTCCAGATGACCAAGCTTGCTTGCGAGAATTCCAGGGTGGCAGGGAGCCTGCAAACATAGCAGACAAGGCCGTCAGGCTGTGCCCTGGCTTTGAATGCCAACTCAGCTGCTTCTTAGCTGGGTAATTGTGGCCTTCACTCTCTCTCTGCCTTTCTTTCCTCATTTCCAAAGCAGGGATTAAATACAGAATGGCCTATTGGATAGGGTTAATGCAGAAATAAGTGAAATACCTTTAAAGGATTTAGAACATCTCTGGCAGACTGTAAGCCTTCAATAAATGCTAATTATATGTTTTATGTCATTATTCGCCCGCACAGTCGCTGCAGACCTGCCTTCATCTTTGGGAGAAGGGGCTGTGAGTAAAATTGGAAAGATATTTTACTAACCAGCTTTGGGAGAGCTCGGAGGGAACAGAGGGAAGCCTGCTTTACAGCATCTGTTACAAGGGTATCACAGGGGAGAAGAGAGCCATAAGAAACGGCTCAAAAATGGGTCATGCGGCAAACACAGGCAGAAGAGCAGTCCTTAGCTCTGCTTATAAACTAGAGTTGGGTCATCTTAATGAACGCTCATGTCTGGGCCTGACCGGAACTGCTGGGCCAACCTCTGAGTATCTGAAAAAAAAAACAAAACAAAAAAAAAAACCTCTCGGGTGATTTTAGTTTGCACCAAGGATAATAAAACATTGAGCTGAAGCCAGACGGGGATGAAGCTAGGGTGTCGTAAGTGATGTTACTGGAGGGTGTGCGCGAAGCAGGAGGTGTGATGTGAGAGCAGAGCAAACGGAGGTGAGTTGGTGCTGCACATGGGAACAGGAGAAGGCAAGCCAGGTACCCAGAGAGGTGAGATTTGTTGAGGGCGGGTGCTTCCTCAAGTTTCACATCCTGGGCATTCAGTTGCCTCACCTTAGACCCAGTCTGGTCCTAGGGTTTTGAAAATGTTTTGAGTGTTTTTCTTTGGGTACTAGTATTAGTTGATCTTGACCTGATTTGAATCAGACATATGAAAGGGGAAAGAGATTAAATTCCTAGTCTCAGAGTGATCCTATCTACCCATACAACCATCCATCCATTCATCCAACCATACACCTATCTACAGGTTATTCATCCATCCATTATTCATTCAACCATCTTTTCAATCAACATATATTAGGACCTAATATGTTAAGCTCCACATGTTTATCTGCCTCTTTGTACAGATATCAGGAGTTTTGTCAACTCATGAGGAGAAATACTAGGGACAGACCCCGTGGTCTTATTAGCTCTGGAAACAGGACGTGGGGCAGCTGGAGACAAGGTGATTTGAGAAAAGAGAAGGGACATTACTGCCTGCTAGCCATGGAGACAACTGTATTACTTATCATCTCCAATTGCAATTTTAAAATTGGTAAAATGAGAGTGTCAGGTGGTGATGATGCTTAAATATCAGGCAAGCCTATAAGGCCCAAGGAGTTGTGAAATGATTGGGAGAATGTTAGAATGCACTTCACGCTGTTGATTTTTAAAATATTACTTTCTTTCCTACATAAAACACATCTTTTTGCAGGCAGAGGAATGTAAAGCTCGAGTGTGGGTTGAACATAGGTATCATCTAATCAGATTCTTCATTATACAAACAATACAGGTCAGAGAGAGAGAGGGAGAGGGAGCTCTGGCCAAGGCTCTGCAACTAGTCGCTGACCCATGGAGTTGGAAGAAGCTCAGGATGCTTAAACCAAGTTAACATGGAAGCATCCGGAAAGCAGATGGATCACTAGTTTCTGTGGATAAGAAAACCATCCATTTTTACCATGTCTGGCTCTGGTACTGGGATGGACCACAGATGTGAGGGTCCAACTTTTCTATTTCTTGAACATCTATTAATAAAACGCATCAGGCATATGTGTGCTTGCTGTCTCATTCCATCTTTAGGAAAACTTGTTGCATATCATTTTTCTCTGTAGTTTGCAGGTGGAGGAAACAGGCTCCATGAGATTAAGTGACTTTGCCAGGGACTCACAGCAGGGATGTGTTGGTGCTGGGATTGAGCCTATGTCTTCAGAATTCAAATCTCACACTCTAGGCTTAGTCTCATTGTTTAACTTGCAAAAGCTTTTAAATAAATAAAATATAAAAATATAAAATGAAATATAAAAATAAGTAAAATATATATTGATGTAGGACTGGCCCAGAATCACATGTCTGGGCTAAATAGAAGACTGGTAACATTGCTGGTCACAGGGGCACAGTAGGCCACCCCACTAACAGTGTCCCCCACACAACTGAAAGTATTTTAGGTGTCTCAGTGGTTGGAGCAGGCCTTGAGAAATTCACTCAGTTCATTTCTCTGTCCTCTTAAAAACCTGCGATTCTGTCATTCTAAGTTCAAGTCTTTGGTCAGTTTTTACCTCTGGCCGTGCACTGCTAAGGGTAGAGATGAAGACACAATGAGTCCTGGTAGCTCAGCACAAGTGACACTGTTCTTTCCTGCACCTGTTGGACTGAGTCATCTTTCCAGGCCTAGCACAGATGTCATTCACAGGAACTTACAACGCATTCTGAGTCATACCATCATGCTTTGGGCTAAGGATGCAAGGACTATTAAGGCAGCTTAGCGTGCCAAAACATCTCATTACTGCCTGGTGAGAGGCCGGGGAGAAGATACACAACTGCAGTGTTGGTCAAAAAGGATGGAAGTGGATGCCAGCACCAGAGTGTCCAAAGGCTCTAGCCATGGAGACGATGGCATTAGACTATCTGTTGCCAGTGTCCCCTGGAATACAGTTTCTCTACCCTCAGTGCTCACCAGGCACTTTGGCTGATACCTATCCAAACATTTATCTTGACCATTTGTGAAGGTCCATTTCTTTGTCTGTCTTAGGCCTTTTAGTAGAAGTGTCTATGGCTAGTGTGGGTCCTGGTACCCAGTAAGTGAAAAGTAAAGGAAATAATGGGTGAGAACATGGGACAACTTATGTGTCAGGAAGGTGGGAGGATCGGGAAATTGGAACAACAAAAGGGTGAAATAAGAATCTGGTAGCAGCAGGTTCTTCTAAAACATTTCTGACTGGGGTTAGAGGTCAAGGGACAGCTCCCATAATCCTGGAAATGGGATGGAGCCTCCTCTCCACCCTTCTTTCGAACCCCATCTTGCCATCAGAGCCTGTCAGTGCAGCCAAGAAGCTCAGGGCACGGTCAGGTCCAGCTAGAAGAACCCTTATGTACTCTCCAGTTTCCAGCTCTACAACATTTTAATTCCACTCTTTGTATTGACTGAGAAGCTGCCTTCATTGTGAATAATTCACTGTACCTTAATCTAAACCTCTGTTTAATCAGATCCCTCCTCCTTTTAAACAAATAGTGACTTATATTTGCCAAATAATGACTTTCTCAATGATGAACACCTTAAAAAGAGAACCCTACAGTGGAGCAGCACTAAGAGGACTCTGTGAATTTAAAGAAAAAGATATGCAAAGTTAGGAGGAGAAAGCAGCAGTGCAAAGGACGGGAGGGGTTGGAAGAGAGGGATTGGGGATGGCTTTGATTAAAACACATGATAGTCATGCATGAAATTCTCCATAAAAACAAAATAGCTGACACTTGTGCTCTACATTTAAGTGTATTTATAACTAACAAATACAATAAACTATTACTAACATTAGATGTGACAAAGAAGGAATCTTACAGTGGGCAGTTTTCCACGATGCTAAGAACATTGCAGTGGTCAGAGGAGCCACAGAAAGAAGCCTCTGTCTACTCTCTCTCCTTGGGGGGTCCTGTCCTTAATCCATGTGTTGTTTTCCTTGGCTTGATCACCTTCTAATACAACATGCAATTTGCTTGTATATCGAATGCATTATTTACTGTTTGACACTCAATCCCACACTACAGTGTGAGCTCTGTGAAGTTTGGCTCTCTCTAGCATCTAGAATGGGACCCAGAATACTGGAGATGCTTAGTGAACACTTGCAGGAGAAATGAATGGTTTGCTGGATCCAAGCTCTAAAAGCCTCCCTGAGTAAAAGGGAGGAGGGACCTTACAAAGTTCATGGTTTGTGCCTTCCAGAAACCTATTGCAACTAAGCGGACATGCTTTTGGGAGGTGGTAGCTATGGTGTGTAGTGATAGGGGAGCAGGCCTGCTTTTCGTCCTGCCCAGCTCCCACAGGGCT
>LOJH01057815.1:3254-15522 GCA_001685095.1 Ellobius talpinus | reverse complement strand
TAGCCATGTGGGAGCCAGGTGGGATGAAAAGCAGGCCTGCTCTCCCCTTTCACTACATTATATTTTATATTTAATATGAAACCTCATTTATTTTGGTACAATTACAAATAGAAGTGAGTTGCTCCCTAACATCTCTCTGTCATCACTTCACATATTAAAATACTATGACCTCACCATGCTCCCCCAATCAAATGCATGTATTGAAGTCCCCCATGTTAGTACCTCAGGTTGTGACTATGTTTGGATATAGAGGCGAGAAGCATGTCATCAGGTTAAAGTGAAGTCACTAGGGCAAGCCTCTCTCATCCAGTATGTCCTGCTGTCCTCACAAGTGAAGAAATGTGACTGTACGCTGACCCAGAAGGAAGACCACATGATGACAGAAGACAGCTGTCACTAAGAGAGGCCTCAGAAGGATAAAACTGCCAGCATCTAGACTTCTGATCCTGGGGAAGAGCCTACAGCACTCTGAGCATTGCCACTAGCAAAGTCATCAACACTCAGTTTTTTGACAGCAACCATCTTGAAGATCTACAAAGTTCTCACAGAACAGGATGACTGGGAGGTTGTCACTGCAGTGTCAGAGAGATAGAGAGAGAGAGAGAGTGTGTATGGATTTGAGTACAGTTCCTTCAACTTCCCCCAGGGAACAGGACCAGCATGCTAGAAATCACTAGAACCTCACCTCTTTTCTTTTTTCAGTGACATCATATAACTGGCCACAACTACGCAATGCCATTTTTTGAGCAACAAAATGTCAAACAGTGTGACTTGATCTGGCCAGTAGTTGATATCATATTTAAGAGTTTTTTCTCTCTTGCATGTGTGGAAAGGAAATATAATAATTAATGTTATTAGTTTTCCTAAGCCTTCAAGGCAGCTACTTTTTTATGTATGGCTTCAGTCAAGGAACACTAAAGCCACATGTTTCAAAGGATAGTTGTTTTTGAAGATGGTACATTGACTTGTAAGGTGAAAGATGTGATGCTAGCTTGTTAGTACTAATGTCACAGTGCATTGCACAGCAGGTATCTTAAGCAGCAAATATTAATTTTCATAAAATTCTTAAGTCTGAAAGTCCACTATGAAAGTGCTAGAAGGGCTGGCTTTCCCTGGGAACTTTTTGACTCCTAGATGGCCACTTCCTCTCTGTATCCTCATGTGATCATCCCCTCTGCATATGGTAGGTACTGTTTCCTCTGGTATAACGACATCCTGGATCACACTGCCATCTGCATGGCCTTACATTTTATCACAATAACCCTCAAAGGGTCATTTGAGTCACATTCTCAGGCACTGAGAGTCAGTGGTCCAACGTATAAACTGTAGGGCTTCAAGTTTCAACCCAGAGTAAATATCCACCTCAGTAAAACCAACAGGTGGACAGGGAGATGACTTGTGGGGTAAAGACACTTGCCACCATATCTGCAAACCTGAATTTGATCTCCACAACCCACTTGGTAAAAGGAGAGAAGCATCTCCTATAAATTGTCTTCTGGCCCTCACATGCTTGATAAATACATAAATGCATAAAACATTTTTTAAAGTTCACCAATTCGGAGTGTGTGTGTGTATGTGTGCGTGTGTGTGTTTTTATATGCTCATGAGCACAAGGTGTGTGTGGGTTGCATAAAGGGTATGTGTGTGTGTGTGCATGCACATGTGTGTGCTCTCACAAAGTGTGTCTGTGATGAAGGAGTAGGACTTATTTCAATACTTTTAACTTCAATAATTTTTAAGCCTCAGGAAGCATGTAATGCTATTTTAGCAGAAAGTTTTCTCTCCTGTATTTTTATTTAAGGGTCAAAACTCATGCATATGGAAATAATACTAGCATTATTCAGGATCAGCCTTTGGCCTTTCAAAGATGATCCCTTTTTCCAAGTTTATTTGCTTGAGAATTGGAACAATCTTGGAGAATTGGTTACCACTGATTTTGAAAAATGAGTTAGTTCACACTGACTCTCCTCTAAGCAATTCTGCCTCCACGTGGCACACAGACATCTCCTGGGTGGCCTGGCCTGCTGACAGCAGCTGGCCTGTCCTGTCTTCTGTGGATCATGTTATTCTAGGTACATCAAGACTATTCCCTTAGAAGCTGGGTTACTTCTACAGGGATTAGGAAGTGACAAGTGAGCTGCAAGAGAGTATATTGCTTCCCCAGTGGATACAAAACAGTGTGTGACCCTCTGTTATTCTCTGCATACTACAGTGCTTCCAAAGTCTTTTATGGATTTTATCATTCAATAGTGAAGGGAGTTTCTGTCTTTCATTCCTTCTACTACTTATAGTATGTTTATATAGCACATGGGCACATGGCTATATGCCAGATAAAATTCAAAGTTCTTTTATGGCAATGATGGACTAGCAAGATGGTATCACAGTTATCATGAAGCTGACATTCTTGACACCCAAAAGAGATGATAAAGTCCTAACCTATAGATTAAGGCATGCTACTATTTTTCCTTCTATGTTCCAAAAAGAAATAATTGCCCCTGAGTGATTTACCAATGCATAGCTTCTAAATCACTATGCTTTATGACATTTTACTTCTTGAGAGTCATTCTTTAGTATCAATTTCATGGGATTTAGAACCAACTTAGAAAAAGTGTGCACGTCTCTGAGTGATTATCATTTAGATTAGGTTACTTGTGGTAGAAAGAGCCATACTAAATGTGTGGACATCATTCCATAGGGTATAGTGTCAGTTCCGGACTTCATAAAAAGAGAAAGAGAGCTGAGCACCAGTGTTCATTGCTCTTGGCTTCTTGATTGGAGATTCACTGTTCTCGGTTGCCTCAAATTCCTACTGCTATGTTGGACTTTACCCTTGAACTATGCCTCTTTCCTTGTTTTTGTCAATTATTTTATCCCAGAACTATGTAAATTGTTAACATTAAAGAAAAAAATTACAGGACTCAGGCTCACTAGATCTAAAATTTTATGTATAAATTTAAGTATATTCTTATTTTTATATGACTATATTAAATATAAATATATAAATGTAAATATATGCTGTATACTTATGCACATTTGTGTATAATGTATATACTCACATAAAAACATTAGTTTTAATTTATTTTACTATTATACATTGTAACTTCTTTAGGAAAATGAGAAATTTACATTTGTTTAACACTGTATCAGTGTCTGAATGACAAAACATACTTGGCTACATAGATAAGTGGACAGAGTTTTCTTGCAGACAGCTTAAAGTGAGAGTATATATTCAGCAATGCATCGTATCATTCAATAATATTTAGTAGATATTCAGAAATATTTACATGAATATTTGATTTGTTATATGATACATAAATAAATAAATTAATAATTCTCCATCTAGAATAAAATGATTGAAAGCTGGTATATGAGATGATGGGTTATTAATTTGTCTGACTATAGCATTCATTTCACCATGTACAAATAACCAAAACATTCTGTTGAATATCATAAACACATAAGAAATAAATGAAATTAATATGTTGAAGACATATTGATCCTCTCCTGGATTCATAATAACTAAGATATGGAAGCAGCCTCAGTGAAAACAAATGAATAAAGGAAATGTGTCATTAAACAGTAGACAACGATTGAGTCACAAAAAGACAAACTCGTTTCAATTGTGACAACAAGATGGATGAGTCTGAAGTATTTATCAGTAAAACAAACCAGCCACAGGAAGACAGGTACTGAGCAAACTTACTCATAGGTGAAATTGAATTACTCTGAAATCATGTAAGTTGAGAACAGCATGTTGGCGAACAGGGCTAGTGAAGGATGGGAGAGGGACAGCTGGCAAAGGTTAATCAACAGGTATCAAAATGTAATTGAGTAGGAAGAATATCTTCCAAGGCTCTACTGTACAGCAAGGTGGCTAAAAGCACTAATGTATTCGTCAAAGCAGCTGCAAGAGAAGATTTGGTTTATTTTACTATGAGGAAATAATGAACATTAGAGATGATGACATGCTGATTATCCTGATTTGACAATTACAAATGCATCAAAACATCATGAATTTATACAATTATTATGTCAACTAAAGTTAAAACAAAAATGCTAAACTATTTTTGTAATAAAGACTGCAAATGGTATGTAAATTGGTTCTCACAGGCTACTACTCAAGAGGAAGACATGTTGAAAACTGTTTCCTATAGGCAGCAATTTCTTGGCCATGTTGCCTTTAGGAACTAATGTGTCTATTATAGAATCTGAGGGAAATAATAAAGATGATCTCATCTCCAGTGCAAACAGAAGTAAGGGACCCTGCTGGTACTGTATCTCTGGGCTTTCTCAGTCCATTCCTTGATTCATCAGGCTGTAATTTAGCTTTCATCCCCAAGCAGTAATGTCGTAACAGGAATGCTCACAGTGTCACATAGTGTCTTTTTGGAGAAACAACTCTCTGTGGTGCAAAATCCTCCCTCTAGACAAAATAACATTTTCTTTGTGACAAACAGTATATAAGAATACTGAAGAAATAAAAACATACCAAAAGATGTTAGGATCCTGCTCAAATCAATCTAATCTGTTGAATCTCCTTGCTTGACTATTTTTGCAGGCTAAGTTTTTGTGTATGTGATTAAAAGTTAGAGGGCAATGGCTAAATTCTTGTAAAAACTTCCATACTCTCTTTTGACACAGCTATTGTACCCAAAAACTCACAAGTCTAGTTTCTGGTACAAGACCTAAAATCAGTTTAGCCAGCCACAGTTCCCATACAGAGGTTGGGGACGCTCTCTGGCCTTAATTCTACTGAGGAAGCTATTTGCAGTTATTGTTGCTGCACAGATAGAATCATTTTTTTTTATTTTTTAAGGTGTGGCCACAGGTGCATTGCCCATATTCGGATGGACAACCTCACATCTGTGAACATATGGACAGCACTAATTTGACGTATTGGGTTACCAAAGAGCAAAACAAAACAAAAACCCCAAGCCAAGAAACAAACAAAAAATAAAGATATAAAATTGGATTAGTTGAGGGTCAGATATGGAGAGCTGAACCAGGAAGTGGGATAGGGATGAGGGTGGATATGATCTAGTTCCATTGCACACAATGTATGATGTTTTTAAGAATAAAGAAAAATACAACATAAACTAAAACTTTGACAGATAAAAGAATAAAAAATGGAGTGATATTCCAACTCAAAGTAGAAGACACAGAAATAAATAATGAACTATTAAGTTATCTATTTACCACCAGTAGGAGACTCCTATGAGCAAATTCTGAGCAGGCTACTCTTGAAGTAAGGTCTTCATTATCTACTTGCACTCATACAAGAAATAACCTCTTGATAATATTGCTTACCTCAATAACACCAAAAAGCAACAGAAAGAAGCTGACTTTGGGGATAGTAGTGTGGATGCTCTGGTCTAAGTTGGATAATTACATCTTTCTCAGCTGCATTCCCAAAGTTGTATCTGAGTTTCCTCTCTAACTCTGACACCTTAATTTTATTTCATCCATTAACTTCTGCCAAGAGCTACAGTGCATCCTGCTAATAAGCCCTTGATCCAGGAGCAGATGTAGAGTTGTCCTTCCACCAGTGGGCTCAATGATCCTTGAAAACACTGCTACATTACCCTTCAGCTATGGTGGAGATGTAGAATCTCAGAGATGCTCTGTAAAACAATAGATCTTTGAGGAGGGAAAGATACAAATTGGGCCAAGTTGGTGTCATTGAATTTCTAATAAACTAAGCCAGTAGAGGTGCTATTTTTTGATTATTACATGCAACATCTTGGTATTATAGGAAATAAATTGAAAATTGCTGTTGAATTTTGTATGAGAGTACTGATGAGTCTGTCTTGAAAATTCATGAGAACACTAAGACTAAAGCAAATTATTTGAACAGACAGGATGATGTTACTTTAGGAGAGGACCTTGGTCCTTGCAGTAGTGATAGGTAAAGACTAAGTAGCTGATAACTCAGCTGCAAGTCAAATCTAATAGGTGGTGTTGGGTCATGGTACAGACTGGTGCATCAGAGGGTGCTTGTATTTGTGATCAGATGGAACTTGTGTTCAGAGCAACGTAAGTGGGGATGTCACAGGGGATAATTGCCACAAATCGAGCAGCAGCTCTTCACAATTGCAATGCTGCTCTGGAACTCAAGGAGGCTTCCCCATGAATCATGGCTACAGATGGTCAGCTGATCTCTTCCAAACCAGAACAAACACACTGTTAACCAAAACTCTACTTCTAGAAGTAAAAATATGTAGTGTTAAACAAAGTTTTAGAATTTTAGGAAAGGTGACTAAGTTATAGAAAGAACCTGGTACTGTTACCTTTTTCAAACAGCATATTAATAGTACACTGAGACACTGGATTCGTTTGCTTGTCACTGGAAAAAGGCAAGAACACTGGCACTGGGAACTGGGCCATGTCTAGGGCATGCTTTGGAGATGGGGGAGGAAAGACTATGGAAAGAGCTCAGGGCAGACAGAAGTCCTAGAAACTAGAATTTGGTAACAACTGGACAAGATATCTACCTGTGGACAGTTGAAGCCTGAACATTGGAGCTTACCTTTGAATGTTCCTGTTGGGTAGTGGTTGTGTGGATGGGGGAGGAGTATTCTGATAGGGAGCAGTGTGCTGAGTTCTGTCTGTCGCTCACTTCCATCAACAGTTTATAGTTTCCAGTGCTAGAAATCTGACTTACACCTTGTATGTGCTAGGCACATGATCTACCACTGAGATATACCCCAGCCCTAGCAAAATATATCTTGGGTACTAATCTTAGGTACAAGACCATTGAAATCCTAGTTAGATTTACTCCCTTCTTCTTTTCTGTAAGGGAAACTTCCTGCAAATATCCTACATAGGAGAATACTGCCCTAAGGATTAGGTCTCGTTCATCTTTTTTTAAACCTCACAGGGAAGTTAGCCTAGTATCCTAGTACCTTAAGCAGCACAGAAGGTCAATAAACAGTGGTTCAGAAAGTGAATGAATAAATGAGTATTTTTAATATGGAATGGGAAGGACTTTAGGTGCAAAACAATATCTACAAAGTAATGGATGTAATGACCTAAGCCTTTTATATAAAAATTTAATTAAACAATAAATCTAACATGTCTGGTAGTCAAATATTTCCTGCTTTTATAGGAAGACAGTGTAAGAATTAGGCCTTCTACTAACACATGAAGAGTAACAGGAAAGAAGTAGGGGATGTTTGAGTCCTGGGCTAGCAGAGGAATCTAGGAGACATGGCAGAAATAACAACAGCAACAACCTTTTCTCCTTTGGATAAGTAGACTTAGCGAGGAACAGGGAAGATGAGACAAAGTTCATTACAAAGAAATATATGAAAATGAATAGGCTGAAATACAACTTTTTGAACTAATCTTCTTGAGAGATAACCTTATACACTACAATGATTTCTGCATAAATTAGAGCTATCGGCAGGGGTTTGCCAGCTGCTGAGCAACTCAAAGTAACTCACTCTACCACTGGTTTGCACAGCTCACAAACAGATTCAAGTATTTTCATACAAGTGGCAAAGTTATAAAGAAATATAAGTCCCACTGTATTAATTAATTTAAGCATAATTTTACATTCTGAGGATGCCCAGGTAGTCTCTTAGGAAAACTAATGAATCAGAATTCAGGAAATTATTATTAATATTTGCAAACACTAAGAACATGTTTGTGTTTTGTTATTTTGTTTTCCACCTCATTTCAGTTTCTTTGTAATTTTCAAAGCAATCTCTCAGAGAAAAGAAAAGGCATTATGCAAATTTAGCATCCATGGTGCTTTCTACCACATCACCTCATTAGGCAGCAGCCTGGTAGGATCCAGGAGTGCTTTAAAGTAAAATGCAGTCTGTTCTCTTTCTCAGGAGTAAGCCGCTGTCAATCTTACACAAATTTAATATGCTTGGCTCTACATTAATTATATTGTTTGTAGTTGTTTCCATTTGTCTGTCTTCTGTCTCAGCTTTCTTTGTATTATCTTAGGATGCTTTCCACACATTGAACACATAGCTTGCCTCTAGTATTTTTAAGAACTTGTGAATAGATAATCAGGTTTCTTTACCCCAGTGAATTTCTGCATTTGGCAGTATTTATTACAAGAAAAGCTTCCAGGGAGTAAATGGTTTATCTATGTCATAAGACATTTTTGCTGAGCAAGAGTTTTTCCATCATCACAGTCAGTTTAAAATTGGAGGCTTTAATATGAAGCAAATGATCAAAATATCCACAAAATCTCCCAAGAAATAAAGTATTATATGTGGATATTTTAGTTGATCCCCATTGGGCACCAAGGAATGAGAGCATCTCAATCACTGTCACTTTTTTATCCTCATAGAAATGAGCAAAGATTCAGGATTGGGTTACATGCAGGCCCCATCTTCTGATTCCACTCATATTTACCTTTGGTTTAATGCATTATATGAAAATGAAATTGACTTGTCTCCATGTGAAACGATTGTGGCAAGTTTCTTTCTACCATGGAAGCACAGGGTGTGGATGACATTAAGAAATAGCTCTGTTGACCCCCTCTGTCAGTACTGAGGCCAAAAGATGCTCCTTTGACAGTTGTACTTAAATATTAGCATTTGGGGTAGTGTCTGGGACCAAACCCACCATGATAGACTAAATGGCTGATATGTTTTCATGTCTTCATGCAGGAGCCTATGAACCAAACCAAAAAAAAAAAGGGAGAGGCAGGGAGTGGAAGAATTAGACAAGGTAGAAGTGGGAGGAGAATGAATAAGTTCAACTCTGAGTTTAGACAAATACAAGGCAGAGGAGAGGGTGCCACTATTCAAAGGCAACCCATTGCCCTTAACTTTCAACTCTTCTCATTTGCTCTCCATGTTCTGATTTCAACTTCAAGAAGCAAACATCTGATTCTAATTTGGTTCCCCACATGGTTGCTTTGTCCCTCAGGGAGAGATTTGGCAGACGAAACAACCTGAGTGTCCAGTCCCCTTAGCATTATATTTTTTCTCATTACAAATTAATACATTGGCATCTGAGTTTATAATTTGGCTTTGCATGCATCTTACCCACACAGAAAATGCCAGCCAAGCCATTCTATCCCTTCAGCAGTTAGTTTTTTATTTTAAGTCAATCTAATGACATTTTGATTGTAGATCTCAATCTCACAGACTGATTTTAATCAGATCAAACTGGAGTGAGCTGATAAATCAAGTTCTGCCAGAAGAGTCTGGCTTCGAATTGTCGGGAACTCATTAAGGTAATGTCTGCTATCTTGAGAGACAGCATTGGAGACTTCTCTATGCGATGTAATTTCATCTCCTAGCATCTGATGCTGCAAAGCATGTTTCTTTTCCTTTCTGACATGTGTGAATGCTATCCACAGGCCAGCATTTCATCTGTACTCTCTTCAGAAGTCTCTGCCAATCCTATCTCTGCTAAATTCTTTCTAATATAAGTGAAGCACAGCGTCTTTCCTTTTCTTCCACTTTCTCATTAGAAATGAAGCTTCCAAGGCAGTTCAACATTATTCTTATTTTCACAAGGACTCATATTTTATAGACCTTTCTCCTATAATATAACCCCAATTATATTTTTTCCTCAGATAATTCATGGGTTCTTTTGGAAATTTCTTTCTGAACCATGCTTGCACATATTTTATTCATTTCAGTGGAGAGGTCTAGTCTCTGGCAGGAGGTAATACTCGAAACAGGCCAACAAAATGCTAAGCTTACATTTTAAAAAATCTTAAAAATGTGATTATTATCTCCACCTTTTTCTCTCAGATTACTTTTACTCACATTTAGTTAACATTATCAAAAACCATTATCTTTTATATTGATAAAACTCAATACCTTGCCAGATAATTATCTTTTCATGATGAAATACTCTAGATTCAGTTCTATAAAATTATATCATAATTTCATTTTACTTTTGCCTTTCCTGTGTTACTTTTAGCCTCAAATTAATGTGGAGTTCACAATTTAATAATGACAATAGGTCTTTGTTATCACTGGCCTGATTGTTTCTTTCCAAATGTTGTTCTCAAGTTCAATAACAAACCTATATTGCATGTAAGTAATTTCATCTGTTAGCATTTCAGTCATTTTTGCATGTTGTTACTTTCAGGAAGTTTGCTTCGCACAACATAGAAGTCTATCGAGTGATTTATCACTTCAGGGACAATTTACATAAAGAAGTCTTGCTTTGATGGCTCTTTAATAGAAAATTTAAAGCATACATACATATCGTATACACACATCTATATATTTGTAATTCTATACAGAAACAAGCACACTGATTATATATACCATATATGATTTAATTCTCCTCCACACACATATACTTACATATATGTATATATACATATATTTAAGCACCGATGTCTTAAATATATATAGAAGCTCAATAGCTATAGAGTCTATTACAGCTTGGGTATGAACTTCCCCCCAAAGCCCATATGGTGAAAGATTGGTCCCTAGTGCAGAAATACACAGAAATCAAGACTTGAAGAATGATGGATTATGAGGGCTCTGATCTCATCAGTGAGTGATCCCATTGGTGTATTTAGCTTTAATGGGTTTGCGGGGAGGTCTTTTCTCTATGTGGGTGAGCTCTTCTCTTCTATCTTCTTGGCTGTTATAAGGTGAGCAGGTTGGCTCCACCTTGCTCTTCCCATCTCATGTTTCCTTATCACAAATCCTAATCAGTGGGGAGAAGCTGCCACCAAGTTTGTAGTAATAGAAAGCTAACTAACACAAATATAGATATAGATACATAGATGATATAGACAGCTAAGTATAGAGATATAGTCATTGAGACAGATGCAGACTGTGGGTTTTTTACTTAATTTGAGCAGTCTACTTACTTCCAGATTGGAAGAACAACGGATTGTCTAAGAACAGAAGGAAGAAAAAAATTACCATCGATTATCTTGTACTTTTGTTACCAGGCTTATATTAATTACATGGATATAGTCTATATATTTTTAAAAATATCTTATAAAACATTTCAGAACAAACTAGGTATTTTTAGAGTCTACCAAATTACTCTACATTTTTGTTGTATTTTATTAGCTTAAATATTGTGAGTCTGGTTATTTCAAATTTTAAGTCATTTAGAAATCTATCTGGGATTTGTATGCACTGACTGTATTTTGAAAGGATGTATTTCTTCCCTGAGTTTACTGAGATCACTTCACAACATTCCCTATTTTTTTTCACTTTAACCTTATAAATTTGTGCAATCTTTTGACTGTGGCTAATGAGCTAAAATCTTTGTCTATTCTGATCAAGTTGAAAGTTTCTTCCTTTAGAGGTGAAGACCTAGTGTCTATCGGCTCATTCCTGCTGCTTTGGTTACCTGACCATCTGGATGGTTTGAAATACAGACAGAATAAAATGCTTGGTTTCTAGATAGGCTGCAGCGACTGCCCTTCCCAAGGTGAGATGATACGAAAGCTGTGGCTTCTAACTCTAAGCTGAAGGCTGGCTAGAGAGTAGATTTGTTCTAGGTGCATCCCTGCCTTTGCTGTCCCAGCCTTCTTGAGGTCCTATNNNNATTCTTCTCTGGCACATACAAGTTTAGCCTCAGCAGAGAAAGCCCGTTCTTCTGACAGGAAACACCTCTCTGCTCTGAGCGTCCCATTTCAGGAAGTGAGTAGGGTTGTCGATCTCTGTCAGGGTCCTGCTCCATCACTGTCCTCCGCTGTGCCCCACCCACCTCTGATCTATCTCGTTCTAACAGGAGCTCTCAGAAAACAATAGTAAATGAACAAAATGAGAAGGCGACATTGCATGTGTTATGCTAAGTATAGGTATAGAAATGTCTTCTGGAAAGTTTTTGTTTATAAAAATAAAATGTCAACATCTAGTGTTCATATTTTATCTGAAAAGAATAACCTCTTGCCACGTTTTTCAATTTCATCAACATGCAATTTGCATGTCCTGAAATATCTTCGTATTAAAAACATGAAAGTCAAGTGCTCTATAGAAAGAGAAGCATGTTTTCATTTCTTTCACATCAAAATGTTTCCCAATCAGCTCACAAACAAATTGTCAGCTGAATTACTATTTCTTAAAATACTTCTCAGGGCCAAATAGAGAATATTAGATCAGAAGAGTTCAGAAGGGAGTTTTTATAGCTCTTTTGAAATGTCCCCCCTTTCCCTACTACTTAGCAAAATGCCCCAGTCCGTAATTTTTAAATATAGTAAAAAAAAAACTAATAATGCTTCAGTCTAGAAGAAATTGCTAAAAAAAAAAGTCCAAGTGATTACTTTATTTGGTGGCCTCATCTCTTTTCTTTCTTCCAGTTTTTTGGTAGA
>LOJH01057812.1:0-11499 GCA_001685095.1 Ellobius talpinus | reverse complement strand
TTTGAATGAAAACAGCCTCCATAGGATGATAGGGAGCAGTATTATTGAGAGAAATGAACTTTTTAGAGTAGGTGTGGCCATGTTTGAAAAAGCGTGTACCTTGTGTGGTCTTTTGCTTTTCAGAAACTCAAACGATACCCAGAGGTTCACTTTCTCTTTCTGCTGCTTGCTGACCCTGATATAGAACACTAAACTATGTCTCCAGTATCATGTCTGTCCTGTCTTCATGTAGCCACCATATTCCCATTATTATGATAAATGGTTAAACCTCTGAAATGTAAGCCAACCCACAATTAAATGATTTCCTTTGTGATAATTGCTGTGGTCTTAGTCTCTTCAGATCAATAAACACTGACTAAGGAAAAATTGATATATATGATATTCTTGAAATGAAATAATGATGCTCTCCAAGTCATTAAGATTTGCTTTTGATCCTCCTCATAATAGTTACTAAGATGCTACAAGATGATGTGGGAGACAAAACTAACACATAATGATTAACAATTACCAGGATGTAGAAGTACCTCATTTTACTATAAATAAGAAAACATAATTAGTGTAATTTATATTTGACTTTTGTTTAAATTAAATTTCATACTCTATCAATATATTTATTTTATTCATCTTTGGTAGTTTATATACATTATACAACAATAAAAATTATGCAATCATTATTAATAATTACTTGTTCCTATGAGATTTAACAGAAGCAAATTTTGTATAATAAGAGAAGTATAGAGATTTAATTTTACTTAAGGCAACCTGAACAAACAGCAATGTTTTTCTTGGGTTAGAATAATAATGAATACGGCTCATCAATCTATCTAAAATTGCCAATTTTACATTTATAACCTGAAGAATACATCCAAATATACTATGTCAAGATCCTGAAATTTAAAGTAGAAATTTAATGAAGTAACAAATGGTCATCACAGAAATCACATACATACAAGTAATGTTACATGAACTGAGATGATTGTTTCTATTTATTTAGTAGTGATACACACAACAAAAACACAAATATGGAGTTGTGTTTATACATGTGTGTAACAACCAATAAAGTGTCCACAGGTCATGAATCTGAACGACATCAAGAATAGATGACGTTGGAAAATAAGACCACTCTATTTTAACTTCAAAATTAAACTAAAAGTTGAAATTTTGTAGAAAGCTAAAACTTTTGAAATGCAAATTTTTACCTAAAAATAGAATATAAATTTTATTGAGTTAATTATATGGAACCAATGGATAGAACTAAAGTCCTACACTCAATATGGTGAGTCCAGCCAAAAGTGCAAGCAGTAGAATAGTAGAATAGTGCTTCTTTGGCTGAAGGTGATTAAAGACTAATTTCCAGTAAAAAATAAAAATAAAAAAGGAATACAAAGCACAGAACAAGAAGAGGAATTATGACTATAGAAGCGGACCTGAGTGACACCATTACTGAAATTAAGGGATATAGAACAGAGGAAGTGATAAAGAAGAGCTTCTGGAGCTGGATTAGGGTCAGAAAAGTTTGCTTAGGCTCTTCTGGAATCAGGACACTTCTATGAACTTGTTTCAGGACTCTTATTTGCTCATTGGGTTGCAGACAACCAGAGTATAATATAACAATTTTTGAGGTTTTTCAGCCACTAGACTACTTGCAATCTTTATGGCTTCAATAAGAATCAAATGCTGTGCTAAAAAAGAAATTACATTGTGATGTTTTCCTAAAATTTGAAGAGAAATTAATGGCACCTTTTACAGTTGTGAATTTAATATGATTCTCAGAAAGAACTGAGGTTTAAATTTTGATTCAAAGATTCAACTTATGAAAAAGAACACATAGTATAAGTAAGTTCATATGGATTGAAAACTGTTAACTGTTCTCAGATACTTAAATCTTCCTCTTGTCAACCAAATTTCTAAAGATCTTTACAGTTTCTATAATTGTGTATATTGTACTCATTTTTCACTTGACATTCTGGTAATTTTATTTTAAAATGTAGATTACTATAGATATTGCTTTAATTATCCATAATCTGGATACTTCATGGGAGGTTCTTTGTAAGATTTTCATTGATAATTCTGCAAAATGGAAAACAGATGAGACATTTTTAAGGTAACTTTTAAAATTATCACTAAATGAATTATTTTGAACTCATCTACTTGCCTAAGAAATCTTTTCTTTTAAAAAATGTATAATATAAGCACATATATTTAGGGTAAAATTCACTATGAGCTGTTGGCTGTACTTACTATCACAGCAGTGCTATTATGCATATCAGAATGGTTAGAAAAGACAGTTTGTATCATTTCCTGTATACATTCAGCACCACAGTTTTCCATAAACATCTATGACCCATTTAAGAATCTAGATTGAAATATACCTGGTTAAATACAATGAGAAAATATAAAACCATAATTGGGACAATATTTATCATTCCCTACAGTCTTATGCATGATTTGTTTTTCAGAATTCTTTGCTAAGTGCTAACAGACACCAGAAGAAAATTATATAAAAAATGGATACTAAGCTACAGAGCATGAAGTAGGGGAGAGAAAAAGAATGCAATGTACTACAGATGTTCTCTCCTCTGCAGCAAGCTGATATTGATTTTACATTCCAACATACACTCCTTTTGAAGTCTTAGATTTCTGGTAATAGGGGAACCTCCTGAGAGCACGTTCAACAAGCCTCTTCTGGTTTGAGTACCTTGCCCAGAAGGCTGCAGTGACACAAAGCGCCAATTACAGGCACTAGAGATAAGGATGGGAAAATTAGCAAATAAATAATTGAGATATTTATGAAAATGAGCTAGAAGAAGAGAATAGATGAATTGTTTAGTGGGTGAATTTGGAGTTTTAAATGCTTTTTAAAAAACTGTTCATGATTATAAAGTAAAAACAGAAAGAATATAACAACAAATACTATAGATAATTTCATTATATATTATGTAAGTAGGTATGCAAATATATATAAGCATATTTGTATAAACATTTATCACTCTATATATCTTTTTCTGTCTGGACCCATTGACACAGATAAGTTTCTTGAGTCAAATCAGAAATAAATTATTTCTGTTAATAAAATCATGTTATGAACAAAGTATATTTGTCTAATTCATCTGAAATAAATTAAAATTTGAGCTGATGGGGCTACTGAGGTTGTTTTACTAATTAATAGCATATATTTCTCTAAAAGATAACCCAAGTTTTGTTCCCAGCACTCATGACTGGATGGCTCCCAACCTCCTCTAAGTCTAGGTCCAAAAAGTCAACACCCCCTTCTGGTCTTCACAGGAACCTGCTTTAAAATACACATACTCCTTCTATATAAACACACACCCCACATCAATATAAGTTAATATAAAATGCACTATCAAATGAAAATTAATTGAATTTTTTATAGCTTAGTATTTCTAAATTTTGATCATTAAATAACTAAGAAAATCATTAATACATGCAAAATATGCCTTGCCAAAGGGACAAAAAGTATATGATATACATAAACATTCCAAATAAACTTGTGGTTTTGATAAGTTAAATTTTCAGAATGATATTTAAAATAAAATGTAATTATTTACTGCTTATGAAGAAAAGAATGTGGAAGTTAACTACGCTCAGTTATATTTAAGAAGAAAGAACTTATTAGGTTAAACACTAAAAATCAGGTTGTAAAGAATCCCTACAGATGCGAATGTATTCTGGGCTTAAGAAGGCACCTCAGATTTGAGATAAAATCATGCTGGGCTTGAAAGATCCTTTGTAAATGCACCACAGTGTAGTATCTCTTGAAAATGTCTAGGACAGGGAATTATGATCAGATAAACAAAAGTTCCCTTGAGCATCCTGCAGAAATATCTTACAAAACCTATTGTCCTGAGATTCTTAAGCTCCTGTGATAAAATCTCATTATTTCTTTTCAATATCATGCATTTTTAGGTGGAGAGAATAGTAAATACATATGAAGACACACAAAGTCCAAAATATAGTTTGATCTTAGACAGAAAGTCTCATCAAAAGCACTAAATATACCAAGAATTTTGCAGTGAAGAAATAAAATTAGCTTAGTTTTATGGTCTGAATATAAAGCGTCCAGGCTGACACTAGTCTTGAAAACCTGGTTTCTACCATCAGGCTTTATGTTTAGAAGTGCCCAAAATTTTGGGTATAGGGTTAAATATATTACTATATTTGTTCTTCATTGTATCTGTCTGTTCTTTGCGTTTCTTAATCCTTTGTAAACATCAGGATACATACATTTGAACTACTTGTAGATTTCTGCAGTAATCAGTTTAACAGAATAGCATCTTTAATGAGGAGTGAGAGTTACACTTATATAGGCAGGAATACTTAGAATGCACTTAAAATACCTATTTGCTTAAGAAAGGAATATCAGTAGGTTCTGCTCTAGGTTCCACAGCACCGCCAACCATTAGGAAATGCCTGGGTTTACAGCACCAAGCCTGTATTTTCTCAGATTGTATTCCTGTGTTTGTATGAGTGTGTGTACAATAAGGTGAACAATATTTTGTTCGTGCTTTGACAAATAAAGTTTGCCTGAAGATCAGAGCTAAGCCAATAATTAGCCATATAAGCTAGGCAGTGGTAGCTCACACCTTTAATTCCAGCACTCTAAAACCACAGGCAGACTAATCTCTGAGTTTAAGGCCACCCTAGGCTACAGGAGATTGATCTAGTCTGAAAGAAAAATAGAGCCAAGCAGTGATAGCTCACATCTCTAATCCCAGAATTTAGGAGTCATTCGTAATTAATCCCAACAGTACAACAGTAGAGAGATAAAGACTGGACGGGATACGGGTTTGGGGGGAGAGAAGAATATGAAAGAGAGGAGATGAGCTCAAGACATTCAGTCTGAGGACTTGAAGAGACAGGCTACTGCATTTAGCCTTGGGATTCATAGAGGCAGAATCTTGCCATGAGGTCATGAGGATTTTGTAGAGGTAAGAATTAGTAACAGTCTATTCTGCTTCTCTGATCATTCAGCCTTCATTCCCTAATATCCGACTAGGGGTTTTTATTATTAAAACCAATTAGAAATCCTGCCACATTAAAACAATAGTAATTAAAATAATAAAAATTATAATCAAAACAATAAAATTAAAAAGTAACAATATTAAAATAAGCAAACATAATTAAAATAATAATAATTAAGAATTGGAGGGGATCTTAGTGCAAACAGGATGAGAGGGCGGGAAACATAGTATGAATACAGTACTAACATATAAAATCCCGGAAAGGTAAACTTAAAATGAAGAAAAAGGCAAGAAGAAGATACACATGCTGCGTCTTAGTCACAACATGATGGGCTGCTGTCTTGCTTCAGGTCCACTATTCTGGAAAATGACAAATAAGGATGAAACCTCTGCTTCTAGAAAATTAAAAGAGTAATTTCCCATTTAAGTTGACATATTCACCATATTTATTTCAGACCCAGATTTGAACATCAAATAGATAAATTAGCCAAGTTGCCAGTTGCTGTTTTTGTTGTACAGGGCTCTGTGAAGAGGAGACGACCAATCCGAATAAAGCAGATTTATGTGAAGTTTCACAATCAACTGATGACCAATTTATTGGCTATGTACTCTTATAAACAGCTGTACCAATAAAGACTTGATACAATCTCTTCTTCTGAAATATTTCAGTTTTTAAAAAGGCCATTACATATTAAGTTTTGTATAAATCCATAATCATTCAATTTCAAAGAGAATCTTGAAGTCGTATTTTAGTAAGATCCTGGAAATAACTTGTTTCTGGTCACTAATTATCTCACAGATAAGTTTCACACATGGACACACATTCACATACACACACACACACACTCAAGCATGCATGCACTTATGCAGACTCACAATGCATACATATATGCAAATAGTATTACCCGCTGTATTCATAAGTGCTTTCCCTCGAATCCTATCACTTTATCAATTGTACTCCTTAGTAGTATTTTCTCTCAAATAACTTTTTTACCTAGTGTGGATTCAGGGAGTACTTTTTAAAAAAGTGATACATTTGCTTTTCCGCATCTTCTCTCTGTAATACCTCAAACAGTGCTGTAAAAAGGACCTGAATGTAAACTACAACTGTATTATAAAATAGTTGGCTCTATAACTTGAAAAACTCTAAAACAAAAGGATTTAACATAATTTTTATTTTTTTATTAGCTACCCAATAGCCAGAGATATTCTGATCTGTATAATAATGGCACTTATGTCCTGGAGATAAGTTACAATTGCCTAATTGTACTTAAAAGCATCTCAAAATGAGGGAATTCAGGTCTCTTACTATAAATTTAGTCACCTACCTGAGGCTGATGAGTCCCAGAAACCCAGAGTAAAACCTATTGTCAACATACTTATAAATCACTCCTATCTAATTTATAAGTAATCCCAGGCCCAGATAGCTAATCACATGCAATTATCTTGAATTATTGGTTCTATTTCAGATATCAGAGTTTTCTGACTTTTCTAACAGTTAAGCACGGCCATCTTTATACTCTGTTACGGGAACATCTGAGTACGCTAGTGTGGAAAAATCTTAAGAGAATAAATTAATAGCATCTAATTTCTTTCATGTAACAGGTAATTGAAATTCTTAATCAATGCCAGTAATTTTGTAACAAAGTTACTTATAATTCATGCAGTTTAGAGGACAAAAATGAGTATTCCAGATATACATACTTTACACAGGCATGATGGAGCAAGTAACATAATAACAAAATAAACAAAGAATGAAGTGATGGTGATAGCTTAATTACTTTGAACTGAAATGAAATATATCAAGGTGTTCTGTATAGGTGTTAAATATCTACCATACACTGATATGCCTGAATACCTCTTTTCAAGCTGATGGTGCTGTTTGACAAGGATATGGAACTCTTAAAAAGTAGAGTCTCAGTGGAGGGAATTTGTTAATTGGGATCAGTAGAAGGGAAGTGCACCTTGTTCATCTCTGCCACCCAGCTAGCTTAGCCCCAAAATAATAACAGAGAACCTATATTAATTAAATCACTGCTTGGCCCATTAGCTCTCGTTTCTTATTGGTTAACTCTTACATCTTAATTTAACCCATCTCCATTAATTTGTGCATCACCATGAGGTCATGGCCTGCCAGCAAATTTCTAGCAAGTCTAACTCTGACGGTGGTGGCCCCATGGCATCTCCTGACTCCTCCATTTTTTCTCCCATTATTCTGTTTAGTTTTCTCAGCCTACCTAAGTTCTGCCCTATCAACAGGCCAAGACAGTTTCTTTATTCATTAANCATGAGGTCATGGCCTGCCAGCAAATTTCTAGCAAGTCTAACTCTGACGGTGGTGGCCCCATGGCATCTCCTGACTCCTCCATTTTTTCTCCCATTATTCTGTTTAGTTTTCTCAGCCTACCTAAGTTCTGCCCTATCAACAGGCCAAGACAGTTTCTTTATTCATTAATGGTAATCACAGCACAGAGGGGACTCCCACATTGTAATGGTGATAGATTCATTACATTGAACTGAAATTAAATATATCAAAGTGTTCTGTCTGGAGTGTTAAATATCTACCATACACTCACATGCCTGAATACCTCTTTTCAAACTGACGGTGCTGTTTGCTAAGGATATGGAACTCTTAGAAAGTAGAGTCTCAGTGTAGGGCATTTGTTAATTGGGATAAACCTTGAAATTTTGTAGCTTGGAACCATTTCTTACTGATTCTCTACTTTCTGAACATTGAAAAAATGTGACAAGTTGCTTGACTGTCACTAACATCATGTCTATGCTTTTTGCTGATATATTTTCTCAGTCATGATGAAATGACATACTTATACTCTAAGCTTAAATAAAGCCTTCCCCAAGGTGCTTCTTGGCCTCTGCAAGAATAAAATAAGAAAATACGTTGTGTTAAAAATATGCCTTTTAGGTATATTTCTTGCCCAAAGAACTCATGTAATTTTGTATTTAAAGATATTTTACATTATATTAGCATTCTCAAAAACTTCTTTGTAGTTACTACTCCAGAATATTATTTTCTAACTATTTACTTCATTTTTCAGAAACATCTAAAATATTGTCAGTGGCTGTAAAACAAGAAGGATATGATAATCATGTGCTTAGCATTTGAGTATTTCTTACATAGAAATAATTTTACTGAAAGATCTCATTCTATCTGTTTATTTTTTAATCTGTTGTGTTATCATTCTCTTGTCCTAATTTTATAATAACCCGAATTTAGGAAGAGAGAGAAAATTATCTATTACATGTTAATCAGCTTCAGAGCAACAGAGTAAAATTTATGTAAACTATTTCTGTGGCATGTATATCTTGTTTTAACATTTAGAGGAATAATATGTTTAAAACCATGAACTATGGCTTGTTAATCTTCTACATCACTGTATTATTTTGACCTTCCCTCTTGTTTTGTGTCTGTCACATTTAAATTTCTTCTGGGATAAATAGAAACATTTGAAGAAATGTCAAATAATAATTTTCCTCCTTGGCTTTGTATATTTACATAGAAATATAGATCAATAAAGAGACAGATGATAGAATATTAGAGCTCCTAAATTTAAATAGTTAAACATTTGATAAATATAAAAGGACAAATGATTAATTACACTAAAATGCATGTATTAATAATACCAACTAGGCCTGTTTAGGTGAAGGACATCGTGATGAATAAGTAGCTCAAGGAAGTAAATACTTCACTTTCTACTCAAGATTTCCAGATGACCAAAAGCTGCTAACAGGACACAGGTGGCTGTGTTCTCAGGAGAGCATTTTATAATAGATTCTAAATGAGGAATTGGGACTCATCAGTTTCAGATACTTTTGAAATCTCACCAGTGTGAAAGCCTTCATACATCATAACGGAAATAATGGGAAGTGATTAATAAATGTCGCTGACTTAAATGAGTTGCCAGATGTATCTGACTCTCAAGTAAGCAGGATAAAAAATGTAAAGTAACCTCATAAAATGAATGTGTCATAAGAGTTTATGTCAACTTGAGTTAAAACATAGAGAAGACTCCAACTTCCAAAGTAATAGAATTTAAGAAATTTACATTATTTATTTTGAGAGTATAAGCAATATCAATACCCTGCCATTTCAAGTATATTATTCTTCTATTTCAAAATATAAAATAATAAAATAAGAAGGCATGCATGCAATATAAACAAAGATCTCAATTAAATTAGAAAAAAAGCAAGATTTAAAATATACATATATTTTCTACGCTCATTAATGGTGGCTCAATGTGTGATACTAGATCTCATGACTCTGAGGCAGGATGTTGCTCTGAGTTTGAGGCCAGACTGAACAATCTAGTTAGTTCCATTCCAGCTATAGAGTAAGATCCTCTCTCAAAGAAACAAAATCTTGCTGAATAATAGATTATGAGCTCCATAAGAAATTTATATAAATAGCTGCTACCTCACTGACAAACTTTGAAATAGCAAATACTTAAATTTCATTGGAGGAGCCATTGAACAAATCAAAGCATCTATTCTTTATTGCTGGTTCATTATAAGTGCTAAATTGTATGAAATCATGGAGGCATTTTGGAGATCATAGCAACAATACTGCCTGTTAGTAGCTGAAAACATTGGGATCTTGAAGGCTGAAAGCTATTAATGCCCAAACTTCCTTAAGCTATTGCATCTTGGTAAAATATTCCTTTTTTTTCAGTTGTAGCTCATGTAGATGCATGCTTAGTGACACTGTGCTGGAGGTATATCCATGAGAGACTGATTCTTGAGACTTACAAAATGCAAGTGCTGTGGGAGAGGCAAGGTTCCCTCTAGCTTTGAAAATGACAATGTTATGTTCAAATCCCCAGCAGAGATTGCAAGAAGGCAGTGCCACCCACTTGGACGCCAAACAATAGAATCTTTTAGTAACATTCCTCTCTCACAGAAAATGTTTTGGCACTCGTATGTTGTTCCAACATATGACAGCTGAATTCCCAGCTAAATTTAACAAAGAAGAGCATGGTGGCCTTACATTTAAGGGATTTATATCCAGGAGATTTTTCAGACTGTAAAACTTGATGTCAATGACCATCAACTCTAAAGTGTTAACATCTTCCCTGCTGAGTTCCAGAGTTCTCTGGGATATGTTGTTCCTGTCACTATGTCTCTTGCTCCTGTGTTAAATAATAAATCATTTCCATATGCTCTTGTTTGGGTTTCATGGACTTAGAGATGAGTTTTGAACTTCTGAGTTGCACCTGGGAAAATTGAGGATTTTTGGTAGTGTTGGGATGGAGTGATTACGTGTTTTCCACTGTGAGAAAGATAAGTCCTTCAGGGAATCTCTCTCAAATCAGGTTTTCTTTTCTGAAACCTGTGGTGAAAACCGATGGCTGTTGTGATACCATTGAGAGCTGGTAGAAACTTTAGATGATATCTAGGTCATTTTGAGAAATCAATGAAATTCTTGAGAGACTGGGTGTGCTAAGATAGAGGCAAACTCTCTTATGAAGTACAACTGTCCTTTGTGTTTTGTTTCTTTTCTACATTAACTATATCAATTTATACAACAAAAGCATGTGCTTTAAATGTTATTATCTTAATTGGGAGTAATTTAATGAAGCATTGAAAATTAATCAAGGAAGGTAAATGATAAGGACAGACAGAGACAGCTTAATAGGGAAAAGTCATGTAGATAATCTTTACATTTTCTAACGGCTACCATATCTAAATAGGAAAAATGCTAGCAATAGAATTTATGATATTGACTGACTTATTGAATTAATAACACATTTGTTACATTATTAAAAAAAAACCCTTGTATCATTCAGTGTCCAAATACTATATAGTTCCTTACCTTGGAGCTTTGAACAAAATGTGCAGATAGAGGTTATTTCTATGGCAACCACAAAGTATTTCAGTACACTTTAAGAGCTCCCAAAACCCATTTTTACTTCCCCGAAGAATCTACAGCAAACCTCTGCAATAAGGAGTGTAGGTATTTCACTAGTTCTCACAGCAAAGTAAATTAGGGAATTCCAAAGTCTCAAACAGTTAAAAATGTCTGAGATATTTTCAATTGAGTATTTGGCCAGCATGCTACAAAAACCTACACATTTTCTGGTGGCGTGTGTCCAGAAGAGCTGGTAAATCATAATTCAGCAAGCAAAGAGGTTGAAGTTTATTCTGAAGAGCAGAGGGATCCTCCCAAAGGGGGTGACCCAGAATCAAATATTGCTATGATATTTTTAGGAATGTTCCACACCAATGTTGAAGGCTTGTGAAAAGTTGGTTTTCTAATATTTTTTAATCACTGACACTATGAGTGCTAATACCACACATTTCTTCACCGCTTGTAGTCAATATTTTTTTATTTTATTTATTTATTTATTTAAAATTTCCACCTCCTCCCATCCTCCCATTTGCCTCCCACTCCCACCACTCCCCCTCCTCCTTGCTCTCCAGTCCTAAGAGAAGTCAGGGTGCTCTGGCGTGTGGGAAGTCCAAGCCCCCCCTCCATCCAGGTCTAGGAAGGTGTGCATCCAAA
>LOJH01057811.1:0-11499 GCA_001685095.1 Ellobius talpinus | reverse complement strand
ACAAGGAAAAGGACTGCCAAACCTTGCCAAGACAGGGTAAAACAGTTCTGAAAAATTCCCTGCCTCTAAAATGGTCTGTCCGTTATGCTAGGCCTTAGCCAAAGTTGGTTGCTTCAACATTGCAAATGAGATTTTGGGTGATTTCTCAGGTAGCCAATTGTCTCCATCATATACTGCTCAACTCAAATAGTATTATCTCCCTCCTCAAGCCTTCGATGGGGTTGAAGATTAGATAGTCATAGTTACCTTCCTCTTATGATTTAGCCAAGCCTATTTCTGATGTAAGACTTAGACTCTTTGCAATAGAGTGTTTATTAAAACATTTATCTTGTGTTCCTTGCTTCATATTACTTATGTTGGTTGTAATTTTATACTTGATATCTGTTCCTATTGTATATACTTTGGTATTGGGTTTGGGTCACTCTTGTTTAGACAAAAGGGGAATGATGGGGAAGCTTTGTTAACCAATAATCTTTAAGAGGTTGGACCAAGTTAGGGTGTGGCTTTCTGGGACCCAGAGAAAAATAGGTATGTGACCCAGGTGCTCTCTCTGTGGTTCTCTCACAGCACAGCTGAGCTTGAACTTCTCATTCCTGTTTCATAAGTTTTCCCTTATAATAAATAAAAATATAGTGGTTTTATCTTTTAGCTAGCCTGGTTATTTCCAAAATCTATATAACTTCTACAGGAAAATGGTCTTGGACCCTATAAAGATTTCTCACTTGTATTGGTTTAATAAAATGCTGATTGGCCAGTAGCCAGGAAGGAAGTATAGGCAGAGCAACCAGAACAGGGGAATTCTGGGAAGAGGAAAAGCTCAGTCTGTAATCATCACCCAGATGCAGAAGTAAGATGAGAATGCCTCACTGATAAAAGGAACCAAACCATGTGACTAACATAGACAAGAATTATGGGTTAATGTAAGATATAAGAGTTAGTTAGTAATAAGCCTGAGCTAATAGGCCAACAAGTTTATAATTACTGTAGGCCTCTGTATGTTTCTTTCAGACTAAATGGCTAAGGAACCAGGCAGAACAGAAACCTCTGCCAACAACCTTCGGTTTTCATGTCTACCTGTTGCATACTTGGGAAATTTTCAGTATTTGTACAATTTGGGAATAATGGACTGATGGAAATTTTTTTATGATCATTTATGCCTTCTCCCAGGAATGCTATTTCTAAGTTACCCTAGGACAGTCCTGAGCATAGTATTCCCCTGCTCTAGAGAAATATCTTTATTTACTTAAAGGTCTTTGTTACACCTTGGATGTTGTAACACACATAAAGAAGCCAGAGGTCTATTTATGAGGCTATGAGACATTGTTAAAACATCTATTTCAGTACTTACTCAGGAACAAGATAATAAAAAAAGTAAAGTTTAAAAGGTCAACAAGATTCGGTGGACTAGGGGAGGTGTTCACAGTTCAGATTACAAGCATCTTCCTGCTCTAAACTCAGGCAGTTATGTGGCATATACAGCTACAAAGTTAGATTAATTGAAGTTACCTTGGTCCTACACAAAGACTTATACTGATGGGCAAAGAATGATGTAGAAAGATGATAAAAAAACAGTAAAAGATAATAAAGCTGTGTCTTCTGTATTCTATAAATATATAAGATATGAGCATTGTATTATGCCAGAATTTGAATAATAACTGCAGCAGCTTTAATCTGAGTATATTTCTTGAGCACTCTGACCATTAAAAGTTAACAATACACTGCTTGGGCATGGTGGCATACCTAGGATGGCTTGAAGATTGTTTTGGTCAAAAGTCCTTATAGCCACAAAAGCAACCAGCCTGAGACAACCTTGTCATATTCTTGACATAAACTTGTCATAAGCCTCTAGATTTTTAAAAATTAGGTTATGGAGTTAATGAGTAAAAATGATTACTCTGTTTATCAATGATGTCAAAACTTGTGGGAAATGATTAAAAATGATAATTCTGTTCTGTAATAGTTTACTGATGATAACTAAAAGGAGAACAAAAGGAAGTATGACATGTGCAAAAACAAAAATGATATGATCTATATTTGGAACAATGTGAATGTATCTGTATATTGCTAAATTCTGTATAAATAAAGAAGCTTCTTTTTTAATATTTTAAGAAATATTGTTTCCATATTGACTGAACCAATTTACTTTCCTCCTAACCATGACAGGTCTTCTGCATTCTTCCTGGTGTTCCCCTTTCTCTTTATCTGTGAGCTGCATCTGCCAAGCTTGCAGTGGCAGAGGCCTCCCTCCATAAGCTTGTGTGTTTCATTACTTGATACCCATGTATTGGAACTCTTTTGGAAGGATTAGGAGGTGTGACCTTGTTGAAGGGGATGTGCCACTGGGGACAGGGTTTGAGTATTCAAAAGATGTGTGTCATTCCTAGTGTGCTCTCTCTGCCTCTTGTTTGCAGATCAAAATATGAGCTTCCAGCTGTTCCTACTTCCGGGTCTTTTCTCTGCTGTCACAGACTAATCCCTTGAAACTATACTCAAATAAATGTTTTTCTTTATTATTGCCTTGGTCGTGATATGTTGTTACAGCAACAGGAAAGGAACAAACACAATCTTCTTGGGAATTTTGTCCTTTTTAATGTCCTTTGTACCTCTTTTCAGTCTGGTTGTCTTTCTATTATTGAGTTGTGTGAATTTAGGATAGTCATGTCTCATTATATGGAGAGTTTGAAAACAATTTCCCTATTTTGTAAGTTTCATTTTCTCCCTTTCTTCCTTTAAATTTTTAGAATAGTCAAATATATTTAATTAAGTTTATAAGTTAGAGTTAATTTGAATTTCTTTAAAAATTCAAAATATAAAGCATGATGACATTCATCTGTAATCTCACTCTGTTCATGAAATTAGAGAGAAAATTAAAGAATGATACAATTTAGCAATGGAGACCCAAGAGATGGAATACCACACTTACTATTTTGCTTTAATAACTTTGAAGCTTGCATTAGAAGCAATGACTCAATGGTTAAGAATGTGCACTGCTCTCCTAGAGGGTGCAAGTTCAGTTCCCAGCACCCACATCAGGCACCTTTCAAGCACCTGTAATTCTAGCTCCAGGGGATCCATCACATGCTTCTGACCTCCAAGGGATTTGCACTCACATAAACAGACACAGACAGACTCACATATACATAATTAAATATTGACAAGCTTGTGTTTGATACCTTTCTGAATTTTCTGCCAGAGATTTTAACACTACAAAGACTTTCTTTTGTTGGTGTTCCCCTTTCTGTGAAAAATGTGAGCTATGAGACATTAAAAATGATGAAACTAAACACTAATATTGAACTGGGTAGAAGTAACTTCATCAGTCAACTAATGACCAAAAATTATCAGGGAGAAGTGCCTTGACATTGATCCTGATTATGAAAATTTTGTATATGACCTTAAAAGCTCAAGCAACAAAAAATGAAAATAAATAAATAAAATCATTTTCAAGCCTCCAAAGTGAAAATAAATAAATAAAATCCTTAATCAAACCTTTTCTCTGTTTTAATCAAGTCTTTGCTCTCACGGATTTACATTCTAAAATATAAAGAAGATATAGTGTTCGATGAATAAGCAGTGAACATATTTAAATTAATTCCATGGGGAAAAGAAATCAGAGGAACAGCGCATATGCCAAGGAATGATGCTATTTCAAGTGTCCTATCTGCTTTATGTGCCAGTGGCAAAACACTGACCAAAAGCAACTTGAGAAAGAAAGGGTTTATTTGGATTATACATCCTGACCACAATCTATTACCAGTAGGAGCTCAAGCAGGGCAGGAACCAGGAAGCAGAGATCATAAAGGAACATGTTTATTGACTTGCTTCTACTATCACATTCACCTGCCTTTCTTACACAGCTCAGGCCCACTTGCCCAAGGATGGAACTATTCACAGGGCACTTGACACTATTCCAACTATTAACAAACAATAAAGATAATGCTTTATAGATATGGCACATACCAATCTGATGAAAGCAATTCCTGAGTTGAGACTCCCTTCTTCCAAATATGTATAGGTTTGTATCATGTTGACAAAATCTAACTATGACACCCAAATGAAGGATCTGCTGTGGAGGTGAAGATTGATGGCCACCTAAGCAAACACAGTGAGAGTAGCCAGGAAAAGTCTTTACATTTATTAAAATGCTGATAATATTGTAGTGATAAATCAGAAGCAGTCTATCCAGAAGCAACCAAACATATGTTTCCCTTCAGAAAATACAGTTTATTAGAGAACAGGCCTCAAGGCCATATTTGAGCATTGGGATGGGAGACTGAGAGTTAGACATAGGATGGTATATATAGATAGCCAAGCATGATGGAGCCTTGAAAGATAAGGCGAGATTTCCATTAAGAGTGAGAATGAGAGAGACAGACAGACAGACAGACAGACAGAAAAAGACTGCCAGTGCCATCCTTAGATGAATTCCAGGGTAAACTCTCCAGAACAATCCCTTAAGCAGTCTCGAGGGAAAAAAAAGAAAGAAAATATTACTGTTTTATAGAGGGGGGAACTGGATGGAAGTTTCACACTATGTAATTTAATTAAAATAGTATCAAATACCTTGGAGGAGTCAGGTACCATAATTGAAGACTGTCAAGATGCATACACACACACACACACATACACACACACACACACACACACAAGCATGTACAAGTTCTTAACTCTGCAACCCAGAAACAGCTGCATGGAGATATGACCTGATTCCCCTGTGGAATCTAGCCTCTTAACTGATACTGTCTTAGAGGGGCAAGCTCATGTTCTTATACTACAAGTCATGGAAACATTTAGGATGAGAGCACTGAAGCAGAAAAAAACAGCATGTGAGAACTAGCTAGACAGAAGTGCCATATTCGAGGCACAGCAGGGAATCATAGTAGACAGAACAACATGAGGTGAGGCCAGGAAAGCAAAAGGCGGGCAGGTAGAATAATGTCCATTTAACAGATTTGTGTTCTCAGTAACGTGACAGCAATACTGCAGGTCTGCCATGATGTGATTTGTATTGCCCAGGTTTGAATCTGGTTGATGCACTGAGATTAGACTAGGAGGTGGTGGTAGAAACAGAAGAATGAGTGACTGTTCTGCTGTAGGAAGTCCTACAGCCAGTAGTTACCCTCCCACTGGGGTGTGGCCTCTTATACTATTTATGCCAATGTAGAATATGCACCTGGTCTCTTTTCCAGCTGCGGGATTCAGTTTCTGTTCTCCGTTCCAGCAGAGGATTCTGATTTGTGTGTCTACCCCTAAATAAATAACCATCTGTTTCTCAATTCTGAGCTAGTGTGGGATGATTTCTTTGAAGTGTCCATCTTCACTGTTTAGTGTTCCAAGTAAAAAACTGAGTCAGAGGAGCCCAGGTTTAGTACACTCTATGGCTGTGTTTGCTATGGAGTTAGGCATCCCTACTCTAGCAATGCACTTGGCAGCTCAGCTCCATTACCTGCATGTCCTATGCATACTGTTGTCTCCAAACAATATACCCAGCAACCTCATAACCCCATCTGCCTCTGGCTACCCATACTCTCATCTCTTAATAATATCACAAGTTGCCCTTCCCCTGGTAATACTCAAATTTAGACAGTTTCAGCTCAAGTGCATGCCTGATATATCCCACATGAAAAAATAGAAGGTCCAATCTCCCCTGAGCTTATTTGGGGTGCATGAGCAATGAGACAAAATCATGTCCTCTAATAAACTTTTAGGCAGGATCCTCTATTTGCAATCTTAAGTGTTTGTATAACTGGGTATGTATATGATTAAAATCAGATGCATTATGGGGAGGGACTTGTGCAGTAGCAAAATTGAATGTGTGACCCAACCTAGCAACCAGAATAGAGAAGTGCCCAAAGTAAACTCTTTGGTAGCCCACACCGCTTTCACTTCAACACCAGGAAATGAAGCCCTGAACAATAACCATGACCCTCGAGTACCCTCATTCAGGTGACCTGTTGTCAATCTTGACATAGTGTCCCTCTAGAACCTGGACTGTCACTTTGCTTTAAACAGAGTTATCTTGCTGCTTTTGCAAACACATGTGAGCCAATATTCTCCATTATTTGACTTAGAGGCCAAGATCTTAGAAACACATGGTCCAAACCACAATCACTGGTAACATCATGTTGATGTTGTACTTACTCAGGTAAACAGTAGAGGAGCTTGAGAGCAGAACCCACAGAAATACCAAGTGTACTGGACATGAAGTCAAAAACTAAGATTGAAACATTTATCTATTCCATGAGGCTTAAACAACTGTGTCAAGTACATTGAAGATGGAATATAAAGTTTATAATGTGCAGATATAGACTCAACACAAAAGTGTCTAGACATCTCGGGACAGAAGAAGGAATAGATGAAAGGATAAGGGCAATGAAGAAATAACCCAAAGCCATGACATATGTTGACGGAAGGGACGCTAGCCCACTAGAACATGTGGTTCTGGCAGGCTTGCCCTTCTCCCCTATTCCCTCTGCCTTGCTAAAATAACATTAGATTGTGTTCTTAAAGCTAGTCACCAAAGTCCATTCCCTTTTTTTGGCTACTTCCTCCTCCTGAGACTGACTACCAAAGTCCAGTAATCAGAAGCCCCCATTGGTTCACCTAATTAACATGTTCAATTAAAATTAAACACCTCCTCATCCTAACACAGGGTTTTCCTTTTACCTTTATAAACTACCATTTGCCTGTGTACCATGGCTGTCTCCTCTCTATCCAGGGACAGTCATTTGTCCTTCCAGGAAAAATATCCCTGCCCCCTTTCTCTTTTCCATTCCCCTTCTACTTCCTCCCCTGTCTCCTTTACTACCACACCCTAGGCACTCTAGCCCATTCTAACACAGACCTCCCCTTCCTCTCTTTTTGAGAATGACATCTGTTGGAGAGAAAGTTCAGTGGTTAAGAGCACTGGCTGCTCTTTCAGAGGTACTGAGTTCAATTCCTAGAAACCACATTATGGCTCACAACCATCTATAATGGGATCTGATACTTTCTTCTTGAATCTAGGCATACATGCAGATGGGGCAGTCATACACGTAAAATATATAAATCTTTAGAAAAAATAGAATGGTACTTGCAAGGTCATTTGCTGCTGTTTTTCTATCTGAGTCAGAAAGCAATCACTGAACTTTTCTTCCCTGCTTAGTAAAGTATCTCTCTGTGAAAACAGGTACTTGTGCCTAATCATGGGTCTAGAAGGGAGCCGCTGCTGTCCAGAAGTCCTCTTCATTAGCCGCTGACTTGATGATAAGATGGTAATTTGTGTTTGTGTGTGTGTGTGTGTCAATGCTTGATAATTCTGAGTGAATTCTACTCATCTAGAACATGGTATATATCCTTACTAAGAACCACTGTAATGACAGAGGTCAGGCAATGACATAAATCCATACAAAAATTAATAACGGGAAACAAATATTCTTAACCATTGTCTGCCAGTCTGAAAGTAAATTTAAGGTGGCTATGGGCATGAAGTGACTCAGTTTCGTGAGACTGTGTCCTACTTGTCTCTGCCATGATGAAGACAAGGCCACAGGCACAGGGTAATATGCTGTTGCTTTGATTTTGCCTATACAGAAGCAAATGGTATCTTTTCACCCCAGTGGGGTGCCACATCTCCATCAGATCAGTGAGTTTGTTGGGCTTGCTTATGAAGCCCCTGTAAATGGTTACTCACAGGCCCAGGTGACCCATAAAGAATTGTATCACCTTAAAACCCCAACTCAACTTAGAGGGAGACCTCATGGACTTCTCTTATGGTGTGGTCTTGCATCTCCCAAGATGGTTGCAGCTGGGAATAAGAGTAAATCTCAGGTGAGGCTCTCCTAATCCTCCTTAGACAGTGTTAATAGTTCTGTTACTATTACCCTGACCTGACTAGCAATGGATTGGTCTGCTCTGGCTGTTACAGTTACAAGGCAAAGTCCAAAATAGCATCTTGTTATTGCTGCAGGAAGCAGCACTACAAAAGACATACACTCTGGGGAATGGCAAAACACCTGCAACAACCCATTATACAGATGAGGGGAAACATGCGCATGAGTGTGTGTACTCATAGAAGCCAAAAGAGGGTGGGGGCTGCCCTGGATCTGGAGCTGCCCAATCTGAGTGTTGTGAACTGAAATTGCTCTGCAAGAGCAGGACACACTCTTATCTTCTGAGCCATCTCTCCTGCTCCAACAAATTGTTAAAAGAATCACTGTTCTCACGCTTCTCTTCTGTGTCTGTGCAAATGTCACCTTCATAGACCTTATGAATTCATTTGGAAGTATCTCCCATAACAAGGCAACTCAGTATAATGTATGGGGTCAGAAAGTAAGATGACACCACAATGTGACAGAATCACTTTAGATATGTGGATCTGAAATAAATTACTAACTCAAAAGCAAAATAACAAGAAACTTAGTGATTTATTTCAAAGACAACTATAATACAGATATATCAATTAATGTATTACTTAATAAGAATTACATCAGAGTCATAGTTTAATAATATATGGCAATACAAGGGAGGTTAAATTCATTAATACATGTTCTTGATTTTTGTTTCTTGATTTCTATTGACCTTTTTCATGAGTAGTATTTTAAGTAGATAAAAGGCACGTTAAAGAGGCTGTTAATTAACTGGAAAATGTCTGAGGATTCATGAGTAATCTGAGGTCTTTTATTTACCCTCAGAAAAATTACAGATGTAGAGATGAAGAACAAAGAGAAGGCCACAGCTCCAGCCAAGCTGAAAACAAGTTTCTCATGCTCCATAATGTGGATGCTTTTCCCGTCTGCCTTGTATTTCCTCTTTATTTTCCTGAGAGAAAAAAGAGTCCAAGGAAAACACATTACTCAACAGGAGCCTGAGACTGAAAGAAAATAATAAAATCAAGTGATAGGTTACAAATGAGAAAAGACTCCGGCGAATGCAATGTGTAATGACAGTGAAGAGAAAGAAAGGGAACGAGCAGATGGAAGCAGAGGTTGTGGAGAGAAGACGTACAGATTCGATCACAGACAGGGTTGAAAATTAAATGGCCCTAACAAAACTCAACTTGCAGACAGATAAAAAAGAAAGTGGGAATTACTTGCAGGAAGGGATAAGCAATACACCATGTTCCTTCGCAGAGGACAGCATGGGCTCAGAGGGAAGAGTTCATTAATACAGCTTATCCGCAAAAACATCAAGAGAGATCAACACGACATGGCCCTTCTGTCTGAGTACAAAGCTGTGTTTGCACAGTTGGTTTTGAGTCTCCCAGGAGATCTCCCTTGTGGTCAAAGCTCGGGATGGGAGAACTGCAAAGCTGGAAACTATTTCCAGAAACCTTTTAATTTGTAGATTCCTCGAAGAAGTCTCTAAGCGTTTGAATTTTTTCAATTGTAAAATAGTAAAATGAAGCCAATCGGGGCCTGTTGTGGTTTGAATGTGTAACTCCTCATAAACTCTCATTCATGTCTTTCAACATTTGCTGCCTAAGTGCTGCCACTGTTTGGGAAGGTGGTGGAACTAAGTTTAGTACCAGAGTCTTAATGGGGGAGCCGGAGCCGGGTCACTGTGGTAGGGATAGATGTAGTTTTATAATCTAGTTGCACCTCCTTTTTTTCTTGATGTCAGGGTGCACTTAAGACCCTCTCTCTCAATATTGTGTGTGTTCATGTATGTGTGGAGGCACAGGTGGACATCGGATGTTTTCCTCAATTACTCTCCACCATTTGCGACAAGACTCTCTATAGAAAGTGAAGCTCACAGATTCAGGTAGACCGGCCAAGCAGCACAACCCAAAGATCCTCCATTGTCTGCCTCGCCAGCACTAGGATTACAGGTGTGCGCTACCATATTAGACTTCTTATGTAGGGCCTAGGAATCAAACTCGGGTCTCTGACTTGTGTGGGAAACATTTCACCAACAAAGCCACCCAGAAGCCCATTGGACCTACTTCCTGTCCATTCTCTACTTCTTGACTGTAGGCACAGTGTGACCAGCATTCCTACCACTCCTTCCCACTGATTCCTTCCCAGCCATGAGGGACTATAGCCTCAAACTCTGTGCTGGTGCAAACCCCTATTTTTTGAAGCTGTTTTGATCACATGTTTTGTCACATTGGCAAGAAAAGTGACACAGCCCAGAAGACCCGATCTGTTTCAAGCCTTCCCTTCATTCTTCTTTAACCCTGATGATTAAGGGCAGGATAATCAACCACAGACTTCTTGGTCAGCCTTTCAATTCTGTTCACTATTTCCAGGACAACCTTTTAAACCTTCTTAGAGCCATGGGCATTGACATTAATTTACGCATCTTCCAAATTGCATGATATATTAAAATCCTATCTGTCTGGTCACAACTGTGAAGGAAATCAGAGACTTCACCCTGTTTCTCAAAGAAAGCATCATAAGTTGTAAAGAATTTCTATTTACACAAGTCCCATCTTTGAATGGCCAGAGACTCCTATAACAAGACACTCTTTATTAAAAGTAACATTAATACCAAATTAAGTATTAAAAATATCAGGACCAGCAAGTTGGTTCAATGGGTAAAGGTGCTTGTCACACAGCTTCCTTTGCTCAAGTTGATCTTCAAAACCCACATCAAAGTAGAAGGAGAAACTCAACAAAGCTGTCTTCTGCCTACCACAAGTGTGCAATGGCACTTGTATGTACAACCCCCTCCCCCAGATAAAAATCAGTGCTGGAGAGATGGCTTAGTGATTAAGAGTACTTGCTGCCTTTCCAGATAACCTTTATAGGCTCCAAGTACCCACATCAGGAAATTTATAACAGCCTATTTAACTACAACTTCAGGGAATGCAGCGCCCTCTGCTGGCCTCCATAAGAACCTACCCATACATGCTCATACACATGCACAAAGACCTGAACAAATAATAAAATAAAGCTTTTTAAAGTAATAGACAAAAGAAGATAAAAATATTTTAAAAATCTAATGATTGTTTCTCAGAAGAATTATCAAATAACATTTTTTAAAAAATACACCTACCTCAGTATAGTTAAAATATATTGTATTTCAGAAAGAAATTTAATTTATATACTATTTTTATATTGTTCACTTTTTAGAAACTATAATTTCCACCTTCATATTTGACGTAAATTACTTCAGTCTCTTGATGGTATTTAACTTTAAAAGAAGATGACCAATTTACATGGTCAAAACTCTGCTGAATATATTACATGCAGCAGCAGAGTGGAAGCAGTGAAGAGGAGAGAACCTAGAAGTAGATCTGATGGTAACCAGCTACATTATTACTTAATGTTGGGGACTACAGACCCTCACCCTGAACTTTCTGTGACCCTTTGCCTGCCAGAGTGAACAGCTTGTTTTCCTGTGCTCGCAGCTGTTCTGAGCATGAGACCCTCATCAGTTCCTGATGGCAGGGGAGTGGTTTCTGATGCCTTTACAGCTGAAAAATCCCAGGAATGGTTATCAGTTCAGGAACCCTATACAAGCTGCCCTGTAACACAATAAAGTTGGCATTCTTGGCGTTCTTGTTTCAAAGATGAC
>LOJH01057808.1:0-11500 GCA_001685095.1 Ellobius talpinus | reverse complement strand
TTAACCAATGAAAGTAACACATAGACAGATGACCCTCCTACATCAGTGTCTCTTTATACTGTGAGCCTGAATAAACGCTTTTTTTCCTAAATTGCTTTTATCAGGGATTTTGTCAGCATAGCAAGAAAAGTAACTAATAGTATGTATTCTGGATTACGTCTTCCTAATCAGTCCGCCCATCTAGATTTAGCTTCCTGTAGACGACACTGTCTCTTCTTAATCTCAAGTGCCTTACAGTTATCTGAATATTTAACACTTAGATGGTGTTTTCATCTGAATGTGTTTCCCACATTTTATGTGCGGTGTGCTTAATCTTCAATACAAACTGTTGAGGCAAGGGGTCTTCAAGAAACCATGCAGTCACAGGGTTTTGTCCCTGTTCGCATCTCAAGTCCATTGAGAAAAGGAGCAGATCCTAAAACACCCACTTCCATTCCAAGATTCTTGCCAAGTCAAGTGCATAGTGAAAGAGGCCTGATAGCAGATGTTTGGATAAAAGCTGTCTCTAGGCCCATCAATTCCCTCTGGAACGTTTTAGGAACTGGGGCAACTATTGTCTCTCAGAAGATATTTTGTCTCTTGCCTGCCTGGTAAGGTGTCCTTGCTTTGCAATGCTAGTCAAACAAGAACAAATCATGCCATTGTCTCTGTGAGCTCCCCGTAAAGCTGTTCTTCCTGTGGTTATAGGGTAGGTAAGCAAGCTTGGTAGAGAAGAAAGTGCTCTCAGCTCAGCACGGGTTGGTGCAGCACTGAGAAATTAGGTACTGCTGGATCTTTGGCCAAGAAACAATGGGAGAGCCTAGGACATTCCGGTGTAGTGCACAGGACAGTCTCTGCCTAGCCTGAGGCAGTGACAGACCGGGGCTCTTGTCTAGTCTGATGCCTGAGCCCATTCAACCTGGCTCCTTAGATCATCTCTCCTTTTGGCTACCCTACTGGTGAGTCTCAATAAGCCTTATCTACCACCCTAGTGCAGCTGGACTGTAGGAGCATTCCATGGCAGGAGTGGCTTTGTCGTGGAAGCCCTCAGTAACTCAGGAGGTTGAGGCAGGGGATCAAGAGTTTGAGGCCAGACTGGGTAGCATAGTGTGACTGTTTCTGAGTAATTTCAGTGCTTGGTTGTATATTCTTTTTGTCTTTCTTTCTTCCTCCCTCTCTCTCTCTCTTTTGTTTACTCACTTTATAGTAGGAAGAAGAGACTTATTAAGTCACACAGTGAGGCCCTGGCAAGAGCCTGTTGATTGGCATGCATTTAACTAGTGACACACCCTTTGGGCCTTGCCGGTGTCTGTTTGTGATAGATTAAATCAGGAAAGTAAGGCTTACAAAACCAAGCTAGAGGGCCTGGATCATGTCCAGTTGGAGAGAAAACATTACTTCACCTATTTATCTCCTTCACAAATAGGGACTAGGGAAGAGTAAGGAAGTTGCGAAGAGTTGAGAGATATCCTGCCAATAATGATCAGCGTGTTGAACCAGTAGAAGTGTTCTGGGAGGAAGTGCCAGAGGCAGCGATGGGTCTGGTTTTATTTAGCACATTTAATAATGATCTGGAAGGGGGAAAACACATTAAAATCGCAGATTATCCTAAATTGACAGGTGGTGTAAACACAAATGAGGGCAAACAAAAGGATATAAAGAATTTAGAACAGAAATGAGATTCCATCAGGGAGAGAGAGAAAAAAAGAACGTTCTCACATCTGTGCAAGTATCCTAAATCAGCAATGGAAATTGTTTTAAAAAGTCATTTAGCTGAGAAGACATTCATGGGCTTTGCCCATGTGCTAACCATCCCCTCACACACGACACTCATAGTTATTTTTGCTCAGTTAGATTAGACTGTTTATTCCTACTACTTCAAAACACAAATCTGATCTTGCCCCTCCTCTGCTTGAAGGGTCTTGTTGTCTTACAAATTCAGATTAAGTTCACTAGTCCGGGAGGAAATTTTCCTCCACTGCTCCCTTAACCATCGCAGTCTCTGAAATGTCTGTCTGCCCCTTTCTCCTGGATGCTTCCAGGCCCACTCACTGGCAAATCCCTGACTCCATCCTACCTTGCTGCTAATGTTACTAAGCCTTTTTCTTTCCTGTCTTGTCTTGTAGGGAACTTCCACACTCAACTCTGGCCCTACCTCCTTTCTAGATTTTCTGAACAAAACCCAACTTCATTTCTGAGTTCAGCTTGGTGCCATGTTTGCCTTCGCACCCATTATTCCTTTTAACAATGACAATGTGTGCATTTACTTATTGAGCAAATTTGTGTTCCAGCCTCTCCCTGTGTGATGCATTTTACACACATCGTCTTTGTAACTGTAGCAACCACCTTTGGATGTAGCACTGATGATCTTTATCAAAGGAAATGGCAAGTCCATGTTAAGTTTAATAACCTGCCCGTGATTGAGTAGCTGATGCAAACTTGATGTGGGATGCGTTTCTGTATGCTGTGAATATGTTCTATTAGCACTGATTAATAAAGAAGATGATTTGGCCAATAGCCAGGTAGAATAGAACCAGGTGGGAAATCTAAGCAAATACAAAGGGAAAAAGAAGGCAGAGTTTGGGAGAGGCCAACAGCCTCCAGAGAAGCAAGATTGGAGATAACAAGTCGCAAGACTCGTGGTAAGATTTGGAAATGGGTTATTTTAAGTTGCAATAAGCCTGAGATGGTAGACCAAACAGTTTGTAATTAATATTAAGCCTCAGAGTGGTTATTTGGGAACTGGTGTGTGGGAGAGAACCCTACAGTTACACAAACCCCTTTCAAAATCCAGACTTTTAAGATTCTGTTATTATCATAATTCATTTCCTCACCTCCCTTGTGGACTATGCAAACTTCTTGAGGACAGGGACCATATTATGATCAACTAGCACCTCGAGTTCCTTGCATGGTATACACAGCTTCATAATAATATCAACAAAGATAATTAATACTTAATGTGTGCTAATCATGCATCTTTAGGAGCCACCCCAGCAGGTGTGAGGTGAGAGCTCATTGTGGCTTTGATTAGCATTTCTCCGATGGGTAGTTATTACCCATAACTATTAACCATTTGTGTGCTTTTTTCCTTTCTTTTTTCTTTTTTGGAGAGTTGCCTATTCAAGTTCTGAGCCCATTCTTAAATTGATCTGTTAGTCTTTACAGGCTTGCATGTGACGATTGACTGTCCTCATGCGTTTGCGTAGGTCATTTTTCAGTCGTCTGACTGAAAATCAGTTTACGCTGATAGGGATGCCAGCACAGAACTTGGGTGAGACCAGCTGAATGGATAGCACTGACTCCTTGGTTGTTGTTAGATTCATCTGCTTTGCACGAGCCATTCTGAATCTTTCTAGGCATTTGATCCACAAGGTCTCATGTTTATGGCACAGGTCATCTTTAGTTTCTCTTAAGTGTTGGCATCTCTTATCTTGACTTTTACTGATATTCTCTATTGAGGCAGAAAGGTCACCAGCCCCAGGGCAGTGCCTGTGAGATACAATGTGCTCCATTTGGTTCCAGTTTGACTGTGTCCTCCAAGGGGCCATGCATTGGGAAACTGGCTCTCCCTGTGGTGTTGGCAGTGGATGGTATGCCTACTGGTGGGTTACTACTGATTTTTTCCTCACTCGCTGTCTTGATTTGAGATTTTCTCTGACATAAATTCTTATCACAAGAGGCTGGGTCAATAGGGGCTGCCTCTGATTAGATTTTCAGCCTTCTAAACTACGAATCCAACAAACCCTTTTTCCTTAGTCAGGCGCCCGGCCTTTGGTATTTTGTGGCAGCTGCACATAACAGAAGGAAAGAAGCCTTTCCACACAGTTGTGCTTCATAGTCACTCTCTTCCCCATGTTTCCATTTTCTCACTAATAAACCAGCTGGTCGACTGTAGACCATGGACCAACGCCATCATCATCACCAGGAGATGGCTTCACAAGTCTTGATTTCTGTGTTCCACTCAGAAGGCTACTAATTCTGCATATTTGAGATAAGGTCAAGAAAGGGTTTCTTTAAAGTGTTGTACATGTGCCACTGGAATTGGGTGGTTTTTAACCAGGACATGAGGTGACCTATCACCCTGGCACACATCACAGAAGCATAGGAGAATGTGCTTTGTTAACTCTGAGCGTTCGCACATAAGGCCTGTGCAGAGAGGGCTTGTGTGTAATGGGCTGGGTGAGTGGGTTTTGTATTCAGTACTCTCACATGTGAGGTCTGTGTTATTAGGAATGTTTTATAGCAAAAGGTAATAGCTACTTTATTTAACAGCTTTAAAAGTTCAAAAACTCTCCCCAGACATTATCCTATTCTGTGTTCACTAGAGCAACTTCTTTTCACAAATAAGAGAATGAAGACTTATACACACACACACACACACACACACACACCTTAGTGTAAATAAGGAACACAGGCATAGTTTGAGTCAGCGCTTTCCGAATCTAACCCAATAGGGAATTCTATTTATCAATGATGGCCATGTAGCCTGTGATTTTTACAGAAGGATGTGCTGGCTAAAAGTCATTGTCACCTTGGTCCAACTGAAAATTGCCTAGGAAACACTTCTCTGGGTACATCTTTGATTGTGATTCTGGAGAGAACTGAGAACATGAGTGGATCCATGCTGTGGGTTTGGGTCCTGAGCTGAATCAGGTGATTGAAAGTCCGATGAGTGCAATCATTGATCCTCTCTGTTTCCTGGCTGCAGATGCAATGTTACCAGCCACCACCCACTCCTGCTACCATGATGTGCCTGCCACAATGGGTTCTATCCTCAGACTATTGAGTCAGACTCCAGTTGCTCTTGTCACAGCTCCCCCAAACAGTAACTGCTACAATGGAGCTTCTGGTGTTTAGAGAAGGACAACAACGTTTCATTTTTATAAACCTCAAGAATCTTAAAGCTAGCAATGTAGGATCCTTGAGTGCCAAATCCCTGAAAGACATGGATGACATAAGGTTCTGCTGAGCCTCTAAGCAACTTCTACAAACCCTGAGCATTTTATTAGGCTTGTTAGGAGAAATTGATTTAGAATTGGTGGCATTGGAGTAGGTCTGAGTCATTGAGGATCTCTATCTAGAATATTGTCTCTAAGACACTGAGGATCTCTGTCTAGAATCCTGATTGACCTCTTAGCCATGCCCTCAAAGAGTGAAATGGTGGATTCCTCCCAATATGCCTTAGTGGATAATATCACAAAAAGTCTAGTGGCAAAACCCTCAAAGTCTTGATCGTTTATAAAAATATGCCTTTTAATTGCTTTCTCTTACTGAGTGCTATTGACTGTCCAGATATCACCCTAGTTTCCCCATGTCTCCCCACCTGACCAAATACTACCTTGAATTAGAAAATCAGGGTTTTTTTGTGTAAACTATTGTAGCTTCCAATCTGGTCTTCTTGATTCTTTTCTTGACTCTTAAATCCATTCTCCCCTCTCAGCAGAGGTCTGTTAAGATGGAAAATCTTTATATTCTAGATTATAACTCTGCATTGAATTCAGCTTGGATTTGGAATCAAATCCAGGCCTCAGTATAGCCTTTGGCTCTCCAGGTTCTCACAATTCATCTGAGCCCATCTCCTCTTTCTGTTGAGTATTCTTGTGTTAGTAACATTGGATTCACGTTGGTCCCCTGCATGCAGCAAGCTCCTTTGCCATTAGTCACTTGGTTTTTAATTTTCCCACTGCCTGGAAGTCACTTCTCCCTACACTGTTAGGTAGACTTGTTGTCTTCACTCAGATATTACCTTGTCTGTTTTGAGGTGTCACTAGTGCCCCTCTGAGAACTTTGAAATAAGCCCTGTCACTAGCCTATTTGTTTTCAGCGCAGCTCTTGTGAGGTAAGGCTGGGTGAGATGGTGCTGCACCCCAGATGTGGTCAGCCTTCTAATGGCTGGCATCGAAGGTCCAAGATCAGTGTAAGCTATCACAAGCACACTTTGTATCCAACAAAGGTGCCTCACTTATTAGCACAGTGAAGGCCAGAAGTGGATGTTTACTGGTGAAATTAGTACCTTGTTCATTAGCGTTATGGATGCTAGAGATGGGCTGTCTTTGCAGGTGTGAAGAGCGATATCTGAGAGGTAGAGGTCCTTCAACCTAGCAGGAAGAAGAGAAAGACAACTAAAAAACCTAATCAGAAGTTAAGCAGAAAGAGTGGTCTTTTTTTGTTTGTTTGTTTGTTTGTTTGTTTGTGTGAATCAGGGTCTCTATGTGTAGCCCTGGTTGTTCTGGAACTCACTACCAGGCAGACTAGGATGTACTGGAACTCAGTCTCACAGAGATTGGCCTGCCTCTGCCTCCCAAGTGCTGGCATTAAAGGCCTGTGCCACCATACCTGACCAGTAAGAGCAATCCTTAAATTTACTTTCCTGAACCACTGGCTTATAAGATATTTTCCCCTTCTTTTCATGTGTATATGTTTGGGGTGTGTGTGTGTGTGTGTGTGTGTGTGTGTGCGCGTGTGTGTGTGCACGCAAAAGAACACAGACTTTTGTATGGGGGTGAGTGTGAGTATGTGAGTGCCTATGCATGTGAGTGTGCATGCACATGTGTGTACATGAATGTGGAAGCCTGAAGTTGATACCAGGCATATTTCTTGATCACTCTTGCATGTTATTTTTTGAAGCATGCTGGTCTCTCATCGAACCCTAAGCTCACCAATATGGCTCGTCTCTCTACCAACTGGCTCTGGGAAGCCCTTTTCTATGCCTAGAATTACAAATTGACTACCATACACACCTGGAATTTACATAGCTTTTAGGGATTTGAACATTCATACTCATGAGACAAGTGCTTTTGCCCTGATCCAGCTCCCCAGTCCTTGAACTCTTTACCTTGTCTGATGCTGATCACAAGGGTTGCAGAGTCTGCTACTCAATTGCTGTCTCTTCAGTCTTGAATGAAGATGGTGGTGGGAACAGATGGTAAAGGACACAGAGGGCCACACCTCTGTCCCAGAACAGGTTTTACCAGCAGTCTTATGTTTAATAGCTAATAAACTTCATAAAGTCTGTGTGTGAGAGTCTATGGTGAGTCTTTCTTTCATGTATAACCTTACAGCAAAGGTGTAGGGATGAAAACCCATCTCAGAGCCTATGTTGTATCTTTTGGTTGTGAGCCTCGCCTTTAACAGCTGAGCCATCTCTCCAGCCCATGTATTTATCTTCTAAGGGGACATGTGCATGCCAACTTTAATCTATAAGAATGAATGAAATTGACTTGTGTATTTATCTATTTATTTAGTACTGCTTACTACCTGCCATCTAATGTAAATCTCTTGAATAGAGGTGTGAGGTGGTCTCTTCCTGGAGCTTAGACCAGAACCTGGGATCTGAAAGGCAATGGAAAATGTAACAGAGTTATGTTTTTCAGAGTTGCCCATTTTGGAACACTGGCTGTGAGATATACTAGGAAGATATACTATGGAGAAAAATGTAGTGAGGAAATGAGATGAACTAAGGGTTAAGTGAGCCACAGACATGTCTTGGTAAATATCTACAATATTCATGAGCATCTTAAAGATGCTGAGAAGCAATGTGAGCAACACACACACACGATGATGGTGGTAGGGAAATCTAACTGTGTTTTAACAAGTATTTCCTAAGGTTATTTGAACATGGGACTGTTTATTTCTGTGACATTTGCTACCAAGTCTAGAAGGACACTTGCGGGTGTATGACAGATGTATATAGGAAGTTGGCAAAGCAAACACCCCTACTTTTGTTATCCTGAGAAGCTGGTCTGCTGTAGAAGCCACCCTCCTCCTCCAGGGTGCCTCCTGCATAAGAACCTCTACAGAATGGTTCTGAAGAAGCAAGAAAGCATCTCTTGGGCTATTCTTGCTTTCTGACCCACCCTCTACCCAGAGGAAGGATGATAGTCTTCTGGAAGCAAAGTACTGAGTGAGCCAATCTGCGCTCAAGCACTGCAAATCACATATGAATGTGCTACTTGGTGTAGCAGGAGAAAGGAACCCACGACGAGAGCTGCAGAAAAGTGAAACTTACTTTCTATATCCCTTCAAGGGTCAGCTGGGCTCACACATGAACACGCTTCCCTTCCTCTTCCTTTGAGAATTATTACGAAGGTGTTTCACTTTAGTAAGGTTCAAGACTTTATTGCCTTCAAAAATCCCTTGAGAATAAACTCTGGGGACTCCGAGTTGGGAAAAGAAAAGGGACTATTAGCAGGCTTTCGTTTCTCTCTTCTTTCTGTGACACTCCAAAGGAGACATTAGATTTGCTTGCATTTCCAAACCATGGAAGGGTCTAAGAAAGATGGGTATTTTCTTTCTCTTACTGACTTAGTTAACTAGACATTAAACTATGTCATAAAGTTTGGTAAATAGATTCAAGGGAGAGATTCCTGAAATATTATGCCTTCGAATGCATACGATTACATAGCTGAATGTTCAGGCGATAGAAGGGCTATTGAGTGTAGGCAAACGTGAGGGACGGATGGCAAACAGAGAGAGCTTTCTCACATGTTCGGAATTGCAGGCGAACAATTCTCTCAACGTGGGGTGCTTTGGACTTCTCACTGTGGTGTCGTTAATTCCTACTCATCCTGCCATTTACAGTTGAGATGACATTTACTTTGGTAAAGCCTTTCCTGAGCCCGGGGCCTAGTGTAGATTAGGAAATAAGTACAGGTGCCCCTAGTATGGCTTCCACAGACATCTTGCATTGTTATCTGCCATGTGCCACTAGATTATAAACTCTACCATGTTCCTATTATCATAACGATATACATAAGTCCCCAGAAAGTGACATATCAGGTGTTGGGAAATAGAAACTTACTGTGCATTTATATCTTTGGTAGTTTGTGTAGTTTGGGTTTTACTTAGAGTATAACCATCCTTGATATCCTGTGTTGCATTTGGAGAGACATACATCAGCATGCATGTCTTATGCATAACTTTTGACAGTCACTGGAGGAAATGGGATTGGCCCCAAGACAATTAAACCAGAACTCAACAAAAACTTTAGTTTATAGATTATGGGACTTTGAAAGGAAGGAGTTAAGCCATACAGTTTCTGAAGAAAACCTTGGGCTCTGAAAGTTCCTAGCAGTGACTCCTATAGGCAGAGTAGAGCTTTGAGTTAAAAAGTTCATCGGGTGATCAAAAGGCACCCTTGTTTAGAAGGCTTGATTTGTCAGTATCTACAACTGTTTGCTCTGAGGCATCTTGGTCACATGATTGCAGTGGCCAAGAGCTGCATGTGAAAACCACAGACCAGTGCACAAATAAATGAAAAGACCTAAGTTATAAACACATGAGCACGTACATCCCAAGTGGCTTCTCTTGAGACCTTTATTTGTGTGTAAGTTTGCACAGCTATGTAACATGAAGAATATAGTGTATACATATGAGTGTGTGTTTGTGAGAGGTAGGAATGAAAGGGAAGAGAGGATGATGGGAAGAAAAATAAAGAAAACAAAGACACAAGTAGAAAAAGAAGAAATCAAATGCATAGCCAAATTCTTGGTACTTGCTGTAAATAAATCAAGCTTTAAAAGCAAATACATAGTTGATTCATAGAAGCTAAACCTAGTTGTGTGTGTAGTGATTATTTCTTATTCTCCTATTGTGTATAGGTTTGCTGCCTACACACACACACACACATTCTGGATCAATTACTATGATCTTTGCTAATCACTAAATAATTAGCTAAAACAATCTGCTCATGACCAATGTTTGGTTGTCCTTTGCAGAAAGATCAAATGAAATGAAAGTGTTCAGAACTCTTAGTGTCATGAGTTGCTTGCTCTATGGCAGACAAAGCCCTACAACTATGCCCCGAATGGGGGGAAATGGCAGAGTTTTGAAAGTCAAATCCCAGAATGCTCGATTTGAGTTGTGCATAAACTAATTTCACTTCATTCTAAAGAAAAAGCCACTCGAGCAGTTGGAGAAGTACAAAGAGGGAACAGAAAGACAGGGGCACTCATGACAAGCTACAAATCTAGATGCTTAAACCGGGCTGTGGGGGGGAGAAACAGTGCTGTGTAGGGCTTGATTCAAAAAGTGGCAAATGGTGTTTTCACTTGTGAAAGCCTTTGCACTTAGCCATTAATAAAGGGATTGGGTTACATGGTGCTCCTTCAGCCCTTACAGAACTTCAGTCTTCAGAGTTCTCATTTCATTTCATTCCACTTAACAGCTAAGAGCTGATTTTATTCAAATATGTATAAGGTCTCAAATGGAAAACATTTTGGTAATTTGCATGGCTTTTTTCAAGCCTGAAAATTTAATCTTCATAGACAATAGAAACAGACTGTCATCTTGGAAATAGGGGACAAAAATGATTGGTGTAAGTCAGTTTTTGAGATGTCATGTTTCTGCCAAGGCAGCTCAAATCAGTGTGGTGTCCTATTCCCAAAGATGGAGTGTGTGATGTAAATCCGCCAGCTTTAAGTTCAATAAGAGACTTCATCTCAAAAAACAATGTGGAGAGCTGAGAAGAAGATACCTGGTATTGGCCCCTTGCATCCACGCTCATGCACACTCATGTACATGTACACACAAAGACAAAACAATCTAAAAGTAAATCAAAGGAGTGATGATGGCCCACTTCCAGAGAAATTACACATCTCCTCTTAAGCCATAAAGGGTGCACAAAGCACTTTCTCAATCATCTGTCCTCTACAGAGAGGGAGTAGGCCTGATAAAGAAGTCGCATAGATTATTTAATTACTTGCAGAGCTTCATTGAACCTCCTTTCCTCTTAGTGTCTTTGGGTTGCTTGCTGCTCCCTTGCTCTCCCAGCATCTCTGATCTCCACTGGGATGCTTGCTGCTCCCTTGCTCTCCCAGCATCTCTGATCTCCACTGGGATGCTTGCTGCTCCCTTGCTCTCCCAGGATCTCTGATCTCCACTGGGATGCTTGCTGCTCCCCTGTTCTCCCAGCGTCTCTGATCTCCACTGGCCACTGTCATCATAATTGTGCCCTTTAACCGTCTTGTGTTGGGACCATCTGCTCTTCTCCCCTGAGTAATGGTGTTTCTCACTGGGTGCACATAAATCACAAAAAGGAGAGATTTCTCTTTTCTTGACTTTGCAAAAACCAAGCAAACAAGCACATTTAGAGTTCAGACTTGTCATCAAACAGTTCCCAGTCTTCATGGGCAGAGTAGATGTGGAGGGGTTTGTAGCCTCGAGGAGGGGCTGTTAGGTTGACCTTAGCTGCTTCTATGTTGTCCTTGTCTGTGACTTTAAATCACATCCTTGGGCAAAGTAGCTAGGGGTTATTGAACATTAAGTGTGAAGAGCAAAGACCCATGCTTCAGTTTCATCCGTAAAACCCAATCTTGGAATTTGAAATGAGATTATATACAAGTACCATATAACTGAAAGAAGATAAGAGAGATAAAAGTGGACAAAAACACCCCATCTTTCTCAAGGAGCATGGGTATCACGTGACTGCTTCTCTATCCTGCCCGCTGTGCTGTGACTTGTAAATGGGCTTTGTTGCAGGAGAATTGTCTGTATTCTGTCAATCATGTATTTTAATAAAACA